>JAQBSW010004493.1:0-68678 GCA_029291075.1 Eudiplozoon nipponicum | reverse complement strand
TTATTAAAACTGAAATGTTATGCATTATATCATCTTGTTAATCAACAATGCATACAATCAATTGTTAGTCATGGTTCTCATTTTTTTGCATAATGTTACACTCGAATTATACCTTAATTTTTCCTATTTTGATGATGAATCTATTATTCTTTACAGCCGAACTTTCTGATATTCATATATTGTACAGTACAACTAGTGAAATTTTCTTATCTACATGAGACTTATTGAAAATTTTTATGTGATGCGATGATAACTATTCTATTCCCACAGCAACTCGCTTCTCTGGTTTAGACTACTCTACTTATCAGGGTTCATGTACAAGAAAGAGCACCGGCTAGCCAATCATACCCAGCCTCAAGTGTCTAGGAGTACTTCTAAAAACAGCAATACTTCGAAACTTTCTCGGCATTTGACAGAGAACGCAATTCCGACCCTGAAAAGGGTACCCACAGTAACTGTCTGTCATTATCTACGACCTTTAACTATTTTATGACGTGGCACGGCATTTAGACGCAACCGGAGCGTTTACAAATTGGCGACTGCGCCAGGTTACTGAGAACAGTACTGTTTTATGACCTGTTATTATTGTTGAGGCCTCTAACCTATCCGTGTCTGTAAGCCCCATAGATGCCAGATCGCTGGAAGTCCTAAAATTCACAGTAGAATCTGATATGCTTATATTATTGCTAGTGTCATTTAAATTCAAGTCCGCTATGTCCTGCACTAACTTGCATGTGTCCTCATACTTAATATCGGTATCCATGATCAAATGATTTAATAATTAAATTGACACTTACAATGGCAAATGGAAGGTGAGAGTCGGACAGCTTCAATCCCAGCAATAAATCTGTTTTGATGTGTACGTGACCCACAAATAAAACAATTATACCTGTTCCAAGGCTCCTCCTCAGTGCTATATTATATCAGAACACAAGGCAAGAATTGGAAGAGTATATTGAAAATTGTTGTAATCGTTTATAATGGAAAGAAATGTTAAAATGCAGCAGACCAAAGTTTCAATACCAGACAGGAAGCGAGATACTCAAAAACTGAAAATAGCGCACAATTTTAAAAATCAAGTATTTAAACAAAGAATGTTCTGGAAAATAAAAAGAAAAAATTCTTTTTAAATAAAGTTGTTACAATCAGCTATGGTGGTTTAAATTTATCATTCAAGGTCATTTTATATAAGGCGGAGGATTCAACATCCTCCACATTATATCAAAAATATTTTGGCAAAATTATAATAGTGTAGGGGTATTTTGCTGGTTCTTATCTCCCAACATAGGATTGATAGCAGCTGCTTATGATCAATTCCCGGCCTTTTCCCGATGGGTGATGTGAGAAGGCTAATACGAATGATCACAAATGTATTGTACACAACGTTGCATGGAAAATTCATAGTTAGTCCAAATTGACCGTGCTCTAGACGGCAACAAAACGAAATACTGTTAACACAATTGAATGTCTTATACACAAGTCACAGTTAAACAAAATTGTCCGTGCTCTAGACGGCAAAAGAATGAAATACTGTTAACAAAGTTGAATGTCTTATACACAAGTCACAGTTAAACAAAATTGTCCGTGCTCTAGACGGCAGCAAAACGAAACACTGTTAACAAAGTTGAATGTCTTATACACAAGCAATTATTCTTTCACAAATGTCTGAATTGTGGTGAATACATGTAACCGATTGAAAATATATGATGATATGAATAAAGTCACTGGTAAAAGTTGTCACTGATGATGAATAGACTAAAATCGTGTAAAAACTTCAATGAAAAAACTTCACAAATAATTAATTCACTGTTTGCTATGGTTTTAACTTATTTAATTATAATAATCCATTGTACTCTGAAATTCGGATAGGTATAATTAGATGCGAACAGTAAATCACTTGTATAAACTGCGAATAATCCAACGAAGAGAAATAAATCCACTATGACACTATAATCCACCGCATGTTCCCTGCGTATTGCGCGCGGGTGTGTATATTTAATAAACAAAACCCTATTAATTACAATTAAAATTGCAGTTCAAGAAATCTCAATTAAAACTGCTTGAAACTAACAGAGATTGTTTCTAAAATCACAGTTAAGAGAAATATTGTGTAAAAACAGAGTTAGATTATTTGACCTTAAAGAGTACCATATTTGTCAAAATTGAACATCGTTGGGTTGTAACGCGGAGCCGCGTGTTACAATAGTGTTTAGTTTTTTAAAAATTATCCTGGGAAATTAAAATCGGCTGTAGCACGACGGACTATCCTGTTTGTCACCCTGATTTTGACTATGTCATAGCCAAGGTTTTTTGTGATTTTTCTTGTTTTATTGAACCGGAGAAAGCGATTTTTTGTGGGAGATTTTTCTGTCGTTCAAAATTTTTCTCTCCTACGTAAAAACTGTGCCAAACTGTGGAAGCAGATTTATTTCTGATTTTGTGAAAGCAGATAACGTCAGTTTTCTGAGGTCGTGGAAACGTATTTCGCCTGATTCAAACTGCGGAAGCCGATTTTGGTAAGCGGTTAATTAATCTTTATAATGTGTAGAGATCACGTTGGTTTAAAATTTTCACATCGCTTCATACAATTTATTCCGTCTACTTTTAATATATAAATTTATGTTTTTAAATCCTGTACGATTATTAAAATGTCAGCTTCAATTTTAGATGTTGATGTTCCTGTATAGTACGGAGATTGCGAATTATATTTAATGCACGTGGAGTCTACTTTCTTTCAGTTTCTAGATTATGACAGTCATAAAAAAATGTCAAATATTTTCTCAAAACGTCTGCAGATTTGCAGCGAAGGTTTATAAAAAACTCGAGGCAATTAGAAAACTACCCAATCTCATTTTTGGCCTACAAGATGAAGTGGAATCTTTGCTGGGTTTAAAGAATCAAAGCCACTAATAAATAAGTATGCACAGTTAGCCATGACAAATCTTAGCCCAATTGAAATTTTAAGGGAACTGCGGTAACGTTGATATAAAATCAATATTTCTGATCATGAAGATGGGGTTGGTTTTATTTATAACCTTCCTCAATCATTAAAATTGTTTACCAGACAGCTCCAAAACTCTCTCTCCATAGATGACTTATCAGAAAGATGCGAGTTAGAATTTATGGTTTTAGTACCTAAGTCGAATTCGTAATCGTTTTGTTCATCCCTGCAGGAAGATAGAATCACTTCTTTAAAGAGAACAATAGAAAACATGGCTAAAGATCTAGAAGAATTATCCGTAGGGAAATCTGAGCTGAATCAAGTGAGCGCACGACCAATTTTCCCAAACAAAACACGAAATAACAGTAGGCGGCGATCTAGATCCACGCATTATTTTAATAAATATGCCCCAATGAACTGGTGCTGTAATCACCAAAAGTCTTTCTATTCATGTCAAGCCTGCCTCCGCCGTTCGGAAGAATTCCCGAATGAGTGCCAATTTCCACAGTTGACTGACCAGTTCTCAGAAAACTGGCGCAGTGGAGCTTCAGGATCGGGAAACTTATGGCGCAGAAAGTAGAAAACCTTACTTTCTGCGAATCAACGGCGCCACTGGGAAGCAATCTTATACAATCTGGTATTCTCATTTACTCATTTCGTCCATGCCGAATAGGCCACATAGACAGCAAAACTGACAATGAAGTTCGTAATGACCAGCCTATTTGTTTTTATGACTCGGCCAAACAATCCAACGAAGTTCTGCATCTTCTCGATTGCAGAACTGGCGAATAATTCATCGTAGACAAAAGTGAAGCAGTTTCAGTTCTTAAGGATAATTCCGTGGCCGAGATGTCTCTAGGCTTTTTACTTACAACAGCTATAGGTGAGCTCATACCTACTTATGGTTGCCGGTATCGCACAATCAACATAGGTTTACGGCGTGAATTTATTCACAACTTCATCGTCGCGAAGGTCTCACACAACATAATAGGACTTGATTTCCTGTTTAAATATCGGCTCATTGTTGATCTTGCCAATTAAATGATCGTGGACCCCTCCACCGGACTTGAGCAAAGTTTTCGTACACTTGACTCCAAGCGTTTGGAGTTATAGGTCATTCAGCCAACCCTAGTGCATAATTCAGCTGAGATATCGATAGCTCTTCATGAATACAGGTCGCTTTTCGATCTCAGCAAGTCAGAGATACGAGTCCCAAACACGATGCACCATATCGTCAAAACAATACAACCTATGGCACTCAAAAATCGACCGCTACCCCCCGTTAAGCTGAAAGCTGCCAATGAGAAATTTTCTAGACTATTAAAAGTAGGATTCATCAGACCATCGAAAAGTTCATGAGCGTCAACACTGCACTTAGTCTACAAATCAAACGGATCGTACAGAGCCTGTGGAGATTATCGCAAGTTAAATTCGGTGACCAAATCCGATGCATATCCTATTCCCAATATTAACAGCTTACTTACAGTGATTGAACTCAGACAAGCCTATCATCACATCCCGGTAGCGCCAGAAGATATTGAAAAGACTGCGGTCATCACTCCATTTGGACTTTTAGAATAACTCTACATGCCTTCTGGTCTCAAGTGTGCCTCTCCGGCATTTCAAAGTTTCATGGACAACATAATTCGCGACGAAGCCGCTTACTGTATGTCATATCTCGATGACATAATGGTTTTCAGTCCAGACTTAGAATCTCATGTCAAGCATTTACGAAATGTCCTCTCACACTTATCCAACCACGGACTCAAGATCAACTGTGACAAGACGCAGATTGCAACTACATCCGTGGATTTCGTAGGGCATCGTATTACGCCAAAGATATTCATCCTTAGCCGTCAAAAGCAAATTTAATCAAGAATATCAAGTCACCAAAGACTGTAAGTGAGCTGCAGAAAATTTTGGGAGTCCTTAACTACTATTGCAAGTTCCTTCCTGGCCTATCAAGACAACTTTATCCGTTGTGTAGGCACCTGCGGAATCGAAAAGGACTTAGCAAGAACTCCATCATTTCTTGGTCATCTGAAGACGAGGAATTACTTCGACTCGCCATCAACTCATTAGCAAATGTTACAATGCTAACGCATCCAGATTTCTAACGACCATTTCTACTCACGACAGATGCTTCTGAGATTGCTATTAGGGCCAATTTGGTACAAGAGATCGACGGAGTTCGAAAGCCTATCAGTTTTACTCGCGTACTCTCCAACCAGTAGAAACAAGATACGACACTTTCGGTCGAGAACTCCTCGCCATCCACGACGAAATGCGCCACTTTATCAGCATCGTCGAGAGCAGCAGATTTGTTGTTTTTGCAGATCATGCATCATTAGTAAGCGCACTTCGGAACGCGAACTCAAATGTCGCCAAGTAAACTGCCAGAGTGGAAAGACAGCTGTACATCTGGAAAAATTGCATTTCGACATCTGTCATGTCAAGGGTGAACAAAACTTTATTGCAACCGCACTTTCGAGGCCAGACGTCTCGCTTCAACCACCTTCGCCGTTGCCATTCAGTCAACTTCGTGACTTTCAGGGAACCTGCATTAACGCCAATCCTCCTGCGCTCAGAACTGTGCGGTAACATTCACATTCAAATATCAGTATCTCGTCACCACACCAAGTTCGTATGTCGTCTCTGGGAAGGCTTACCCATTGTTTACTTCACGGGTACGCAGCCCAGCAAGCCAGTTCTGCCGACCAGCCTTCAGAGAAAATTTTTCGACTCAATTCACTCAATTTCTCACCCAGGAAGCAAGGCGACTGTCAGACTTCTTACAGATCGTTTCTGGGGTCACAGGCTCAGGCAGAACGCTAAACGATGGGTCTCCGAGTGTGCTATTTGCCAGAAAAACACGATCACACGGCACGCTCGTTCAAAGTTGCAACTATTTCACGCCTAACCTTTGTCCACATCGAAATAGTTCATCTGACAACTTTTATAGGTTTCAGCTACCTTTCAACCATGATTGATATATTTACACGATTTTTCTGCGGCTTTACCTCTTGGCACCATTTCTGCAGACGAAGTCACTAACGGTTTTATCTCTGCATGGATAGCACATTATGCTCTTCCCAATGGGGTCATCACTGATAGAGGCATGTGCACAACCTTGCGATTCATAGGGTGCACCTTAGGCCAGACGACTTTCTACCATCCCAAATCTAACGATATGGTAGAAAGAATGCATAAGGAACTCAAAACAGTTTTGGTATCCTCGTTCGTTAATGGCCACCTGATTCCTGCATTATCTTTAGTCTTTCTTGCCATGTGTTCTCGTACACGTGAATCTATTAAAACGTTTGTGTGAAAACCTTTTTATGGCATGGACTTATACCTGCCTATTCAGCTCCCACGTTCACTACCCGCAAAAGGCAACCCACAAGTCGAAGCTTCCCGCCTCCGATTACATTTGAGTAACACTTTTGAACAGCAGCCGAGACATACTCCTCGTTTAATATTCGATCACCTGCAGCTCCACAGCTGCAAGAGAGTACTCGTTCGTAACGACGCTGCTGTTGCACCACTACAACCAAAGTATCGCGGTCCTTACCCGATTTTGCTTAGACAGCCGAAACACTTCATTATCATGCAAGGTGCGACACCTACATCGGTAAGCATAGACAGATTGAAAGCGTTGATCGAACCGCCTAATCCTGGCAACATACGACCTTCTAAAGGCGTCTCAGTATCTATCTGTTTACAATCTCAAATTAACGATAGATTGCTTTGCATAACACATAACTCCTAAATTTTTTAACGTTTATTTTTGTTAGTCTACGTATCAATTGTTAACTTTTTTCGCACCATTGCGCTTCATTTCACGCGACGTGATCTCTATGGATCCACATGATTCATTACTTTTCTCACACTCACTTGTCTCACGTGGTATAACCAGCTGTTCTTAGCTAACAATTGTGTAGCATTTTTGAACAGTTCTTCGGTATTATGCCATCTCTGCGGCAATGTTCGAGTACACTTTTTGTCGTTACAATTTGATTTCATCTGTATATATAGTTTTTACATTTTACTGTTGCGACGTATGGCTCACACCTGAGCTCACACTGCCTATTTTGGTATGACCAGCTACTTATAGCTAACGCCTTGTGTAGCAACACTAAGTAGTAATCGGCTTCATATCATGGTACAGGCCACTTTCAATGCATATCTCAACTTCATCAGTTGCACAGTGAACACTCTACGAATATCATGACCACAACATCGAGCACACACTAGTTCCTTTGGTCGTATTCAAACTCATTGACGGCGATCCAGCCTGCCCAGGTTTTAACTTAAACCTGACAACTTCAGAAGAAATCTACTTTGCAATTTTCACGCTACGACACTCAAAACCTCACACAAATCAATTTCGCTTCACGCGGTATGACTGGTCACTACAGCTAACAATTTGTGTATCAATTCCTAGTGGTTATTTGGCATCATATTATTGTTTAAGCAACCAACGAGTATGTTCCAGCCCAGTATTTACAGTACAGTTTTAATTAGCTATGTACATTTTAAAAGATGTATGGTTTTTCGCAGTGCTGTCCTTCTTGTTGTGGATTTGACCGCATTTTTCTTGTGCGGGACAATTGATAGCACTCATAGCGTATCATCTTTCAGATGATGTAATTTTTGGCCTCAATTGATGGGTTCTCACTTGTCCCTTCTTCTTTAAGCCTTCAATTAGCTGATTGTCTGAAAATGACGTTGGATCAAGAACAATGGAAAATCTTGATCCAACGTCATTTTCAGACAATCCGCTAATTGAAGGCTTAAAGAAGAAGGGACAAGTGAGAACCCATCAATTGAGGCCAAAAATTACATCATCTGAAGATGAAGGAAGTTCAAGATTTTACCGACCTATGAGTGCTATTAATTAGCTATGGGCAGAATAATAAGTAGTTGCTTAACTGGGTTCGAATTCTGCCTTACATTACATATTAAGCCTCGCCGAGAGGAGGTTTTTTTCTTTTTTTTCATAGCGGAAAGTGATGTAACGGCTCAGATCAATTCGCCGAAAAATTGAGTAAATGAAATTTGAATTTAATTTACGCGATACCAATTAAAACAAGCAAATTTTGCAGTTAACCGTGATTACTGGCGCTTTCTCTTCTTGACTGTCTACCTACGCTGACTTATGGATTTGCGTCTGTCACGCTGTGTCACCTAGTCACTTGAATTTCATTAACGTCAATATTCTTGTTGCTGAACAACTAGTTGTACTCAAGGATTAATTTTTAATCGCACTTCTATGTGTTCCAGCCACCACAGTGTTGCCGTGGACCTTTAAGTAAACAATTCTCAGCCTTCACACAGTAACTCACCTCTCTGGTTTCAACAGCTCTACTTATCAGGGTGCACAAAGGAACACCGGCCAGTCAACCAGAGCCGGCCTTAAGTGTCTAGGAGTACTTCTAGACAATTAAACACTACTCAATTTTCTCGGCATTTGCCGGAGAACGCAATTCTCGCCAGACTTTAAAATAAATCTGAATTTTTAACACATTCCTCTACCATGATACAAAATTTGCCCTCAAATTCTACCACACCTTCTATAAACAGGAACTTGTTATCCGTTCTCGCTGAGCTTCAGCAAATAATCGCAGATGTCACGGGTTTGCTTGGAGCCTTATCCGGAAAACTATCTATTTCTACAATGTAGCCACACCTCTTACGTCTGGCCGATGATTTTTTTGAAGAAGTTGCGGGAGATGTTGCTTTGCGCAATCACAGAAATGACAGCCCATTTCTCCGGTTCACCCACTCTTTACTGTTGGATGATGGTCAGGCTTTAGATTTTATCAAACAATTGGGAAAGAATTTTCATCGTATGAAAGGTATATCTACTGTCAAAAGTCGTGCTTTTATGCTTCCCCTCACAAAAGACTGCTCAACGGAGGTATCCTCGGTGACGCTAGTTTCTACGGCACTGTCATGCTGAGCTCCTTTCAATTTGAATGGCTCCTTCTAACCAATGTTAAATAAAGCGAGTCTCCAAAATCCACCCAATCAATCTAAGCCATACCACGTCTTCGAGATCGTCCCCGCGGCATAACAACTCTGATAAAAACTCTTCATCCAGTCTCCAGTTCCAGTCCAAAACCCTTACGTCTAGCCAACATTGTGACCAATGTAGTGGTCAAGAAACCGTCCAAATGTAAGAAACCAATGGCTCCGAAGTCTACCGTTTTATCCCTTGTAATCTCCTCCCCTTCCAAACTTTCCAATGCCATCCGGGACAGTCGAGACAGCTTCCGGTCAGGTCTCGTAACGAATTGGATTCTCTCTCATTCCCGCAACGCTGCATCAGTGCAGCCATTCGAGTCCCGTGAATCCGTCTTCGCCCTGTTTTTGAAGCCTCAACCTACATACCTGCCTGATAAGAGAAGAATTGAGAAAGTCCAGACTGACAATGACCGCTCCAATCTCGTCGGCAAGCGTTCAATTACCATTATTAGTTCTCATTAACACTCCGGCCGATACCACGAATCTCCCGCGCGCTTTTCCTCCTTGGTGAAACTTACTTTCTCCTTGATCCATCTTGGCAATCCTTTTTAATTACAGATCATAAGCACTAAAAATCAAACAACTACGACCATTTATGTTGATATATGCTTTTATGTTGAAACTTGGCTGTTTTCTTCCATAAATTCCTTATCAATGATTACACTTTATTTAAAAGCGCCAGAGCCATTTGTCGATAGGGTAGCGTGGCTGTCTATGTCCGAGCCTCTCTCATGACTTGTCGTTTGACTACATCTAACTCACTTAGACTGGAATTCTTCTCATTTCAGCTAATAATTCTAGATCAGATCTTATCCGTTGCTTATAGGACTCTAAATCTCTAAATAGTTGACAACCATTGCGGGTCCAAACTTTTTTACGCTCTTTTTCTCAAACTTTCGATCAATACATCAATGTGGAATACCTTAAACTTCCCTTGACTAATGGGCATAGTTTAACATTAAAAAATCATCCGCTACTTCGGCTCTTTAGCGGATAACTAACTGAATCAATTTGTACACTTTCTTACCAGAGGAAATAACAAATTCGACTACGTCCTCTCCATCAAAGAATTGTCCAATATTCAAAATCGGGAGATTTTACCTATTCTACACCACCGCTAGACTTTTTTCTTATTTCTCTTTTATATCTTATGCAAAGAGAGAACATTCACTCATCAAGGCGATTCACTAATTGGGAAGAGTTTAGCTGACTCTATGGTGCCGTTAATTGGAGAGATTTAATACTCCCAGACTACCTCGCTTTGTGCCTTTTCAATGTCCATAACGTCTTATCCTCCCGCTTTACTTTTGCCACGTTTATTCTGAAAATACGCACGACGAACAAGTTGAGCACCTTATTTAAAGTGCGCGCCAATCTTGCACGCAATTCCAGAATGCGCACCTCGCCACTTTTTAATAAGTCCAAAATCATAAATACAAACTTCTTTGTCTCATCGACTCTAGCTTTGCCGAAGACTATCTAAATTGACTTGTAGAGTCTTATTTTACTTCCACATCAGCCGCTGAGATGCTCGATCTCAACATCAATTTGATCAATGTGGTGTCTCTGTCGGCATAACTGCTCTTCTAGTTTGGAACCACTGCACTCTGATTGCCGACATTATCAACAGATGTCTCAAACCTAACTAACATTCGCTCACCTCAGTCATACTTACGTCTCGCACAATAGCAAATCTTCAATCCAGCCGAAACTTACTCTCAATATATGTATATAAGAAAATCTATCTGTTTTACGAAACCACAAGTGCATTTAACGCACAACCTACGGAAGCTAAACTCCTACCCCAGCACGAGTTTCAGAAAGCGGTTTACATACACTTATTTTACACTTTCTCATTCAAGAACTCTGATTGGAAGCGCATCTGGATCCTTCTTCATCTGTAATACACTTTTTAACACTAAGCTTTTAGCAAGTTTTGGAGCGTCAAGTTTTTTCTTGCCTAGCCTCAAAATTGGACAGACCGTCTTAGACTCAAAACGTCACATTTGGTCATTCAATTACTAACACTTAACTATTTCTGTTTACTACTTACAACAACTAATTCCTTTGCTATTTCTTTACTCTACCAATTCTCATAATTTTATTTCAGGTATCTATTATAAACTCTATATTTTTTACGAAGAAATCTGACGGTCAATATCTGAAACTGGTTCGTCCTCGCCTTCCAACAGTATTAGTTTCGTTCAACTGAAGGCAGCGATTTCTGCACACTGCACTTAAACTTTGACTCTTCCCACACTTCAATCTATTCGACTCTATCCAGTCAATCCTACTTTACAGAAACTCAAAAATTACGACAATAAATAGGGCGGGTGATGCCTTAAGTTGGGTCTTCCTCGTCTTCTAACAAAGTCTTAAATTTGTTCAACCGAGTGCAGCAAATCCTACACACGCACGCACGTGATGCAGTGATGACTAATATGAGCAAAATTTGACAACAAAATTTAGATGTAATATTATGAATGAAGAAAATGTCTCATAAGTCTCGGTGATCCATAAAATGAAAGGATTTTCAAGTGAGTGAAATAGGGACTCGCAATTATATATCAGTAAGGATGGCAATGGGGCTGGTACAAGATGGACAAGAAAAGTACCGTTTCTGGCAAGCCCTGAGTAGATACCAAAACACAATTTTTCTTTGATTAGTATAATATCGACTAAAATGAATTTTTGAAATACAAAGAAATTTTGATCCAAATTAGAATAAAGAACTTCAGATTATTACAGCGTACGCGCCTCTTTTGTGTAACATTTCAAATAATGAACTCACGAGGAAGTAAATAGAATAATCTGTTTCTACGTTATCCAGTGAGTATCCGTTGAAGCTGAAATAGAGAAAAGTATCATCTGAACTTAAAAGATTATTATCAAGATTTTGTGAGCCAATGGTGCAAATTGAACCATAGAAAACATTTGAAAATCACAAACGCTGGTTGAGAAGCTATTAGTATAACGAATAACGACTATGTGTATTATGGGTGAGAGAGGAAAAGTTTGTGTTTCCAGGCCTTGCTTATTCTGAGAAATTTATTGCAGAAATGAAGATAACCGCTTTTTAAAACTCCTCATGTTGTAGTGATCCTATCCCTGTCGGTAGTGTGTTGAAAACTCGTGTGTTATTGGAAATTTTTTTATTATAGTTATTGTGGATATGGTTGGAATGTATTAAAGACTTACAATTACACGTGAGATACGGATGGCAAGTGTCAGAGATATTCGGTAACAGAGGCTCATAAACATGTGTAAAAAAGAGATTACACTTAAATAGCGTCTAGACCAAAAGGAGAGGTGATTATATAGTAGGAGGCATTCTTCTTAATCCTGACCAAAATCGAATACTCATTTAAGAAAGCGACAGGCAATCTCCGCAAGAGGCAATAAAACTCAGTCGTAGAATATGAGAGATAAGACGTGATCTGTGAATACTGTAAACCTCATAATAGGATTTTGTGTCTTGAAACATATTAAACAAGTCCATTTGTAGAGCTTGTATGTAGCTCGTTTGAAGTGTAGTGAGAAGTCCAGTGACATAAAGAATGTGACAATTAAATTTTTGACATAAACAATTGTATCTTTATCTATGGAGGGGATGGCAGACATCATATGGTTGGGGCCAAGCTTTATTAAACGAGTTTTATCTTATTTAATTTTAAGTTCAATTTCGCTAAGTTGAGCTTGCAGTATGGATAGCAGCTGAGTAATTGGTGATACAAGGGTGCCGGACTTATTAAACCAGCTAAAAACTACTATCATGTCACTGGCATATTTTAAAATTTTGAGTATTCTTAACCTGCATCTGTGAAAGTGCAAGATTAGAAAGCAAAAGGCCATTATTGATGCCTGCGTAACACAAGCTGATCTCGAGTGACCATTTTCGATTTAAACAGACGTTGACCGAATACGAAGATAGTAAAATATTACTCCCCATATGAAAATAGCAATAATAATTAATAAAATTTCATTTTTCAAAAAAAACACCGTCTGGTCCGAAAATTGAAAATATCAAGATATAATTCAAAAGTAGGGTTATGTATAGTTTAGTGATATAATGAATAGCGATTTTTATCGTTATTGATAAAAGTTGGAATGCAAGATGTTGTGAAATTAGTACTTTCAGAGACTTTAAGCCAGTTGCTCTTGAAGAAATACAAATTTCTAATGATAAGGAAAAAAATGACAATGCCCTGTGCATTACATCATAATTTAGAATTTATTTCTTGTGATTTAAACCATACATGTTCTTTCAAATAGATCATAGTATCAGAAAACGTACAATAAATTTAAAGCATCAAATCGCAAAACTATGTACAATATGTCAAAAGGTCTGAATAGAGTCAAAAGGATTTTTTATATTTGGCGTTAAACAACTTTAAATTACAATATATGTAAAACATAATTTAATTATGCAATACTGTAACACGCGGCTTCGCTTTACAACCTAACGAGTATCAATTTCATCAGATCCGGTTTTCCTGAGAGTCACACATACGAACTCTGGTTTTAGGCAATCATTCTCTTAACTATGATTTTAGAAACAATCTCTGTTAGTTTCAAGCAGTTTCAGTTGAGATTTCTTGAACTGCAAATTTATTTGTAATTAATAGGGTTTTGTTAAATAATAATAGACCCACACATAATACGCCGGTAATGTGCAGTGGATTTATGTGATTTAACGCTCAAAGCCAGGATTTATATAATTTGTGTGTTTTAACCCTTTATACAAAACTGCTAACTGTTCTGCTCAGACATTCTGGTTTTATATTTTGTTTATTTCTCAATCATTTATCCGAAACGAACAGTTCAGCTAAGACATTCTGGATTTATATTTCGTGTATTTCTGAATCATTTATCCGAAACGAACAATTCAGTTAAGACATTCTGGATATATGTATTTTGTGTGTTTTACCCTTTATACAGAACTTCTTATTGTTCTGCTAAGACATTCTGGATTTATATTTTTTGTATTACGCAATCATTTATCCGAAACGAACAGTTCAGCTTAGACATTCTGGATATATATTTTGTGTGTTTTAACCATTTATACATAACCACTAACAGTTCAGCTAAGACATTCTGGATTTATTTATTGTGTTTATTATGACTTTGCTTTTGTGCCTAGATATTAACTTGTGTTGACAATATATTATTTTGCTGCCGTCTAGAGCACGGTCAATTTAGACTAACAGTGAATTTTAATTTAGCATACAACATTACTTACAGTATACGTATGATAATTGGACTAAGCCTTCTCACATCACCCATTGAACAAAAGTCTGACATTAATCATGAGCACGGCCCACGAAACTAATCTACTCCAACGACCGCTACCAGGCATATGCAAGAATGACATAGCATTGCTAAATAAATCGCTAACCCGCGAAAGCCTCTTACAATAACCACAATACCTCCTACAATACAGTGTGTATAAAATCTTTGAATTCGAACAACAAATATTGACTGATTCGACAGATTTCGAAAATAAAAGGCAGAAAAATAAATGAACGTTTTCAATAGTTTTTAACAGTTTTTTTCAAAATACAATATTAAAGTATTACTTGTATAGTACGTCAATTTACTACGATGCCTAAAAAATTCGGAAACTACAGCTATAACTTAGAAAACGATTAGTTATTTTCAGATACTTTATTAATAACACGATAATTCTAAACGATTGAAAATAACATTATGAACACAACACGGGCTTACAGAACAAATAAAGCAAATGAAATGTCAAATTTGAACTGCGAAAATTCGAATAGATTAGTTTTTTATTTCAGCGTGCAATAATTTAAACGAGGTAATATCCAGGAATTTTTCACGCCTTGCGATTGGAAATTCATCATATGTAAGGTAAATCTATTGAGATTCGAAATATTTATCTCCAAATTTTTCAACAATAGGCATGTTCATCGCAGATAAACCCGATCTAATCCTTCAATCCTTCTCGAACGGGCTTAGATACACACCTGTCCATTGACTTAAGTGGAATATTATTATGCATTAGTTAAATCATCTAAACCAAAAAGATTCTAAATCCAAAAGTTGTAACCTAGTAGGAGCTGGTATTGCACCGTTTACGAATGATATTTTTGTGCGACAAATGTGTGAAAATCTACTATATAAAAGTCTAAACTTGCAGTAGTAAAGCTAACTTCATATGAAGTCTTCGACATTGCGATTTCGAAGCCAAATCGCAATATATACTATATGCACCAAGCCCGTAAATGAAACCAACACTATTGCCATTGTGTCAGAACGTGATACCAGCACTATGTTTGCCGAGTCCGTAAATCGTACCAGCACAGTGGAGTTCAATGTATTCTGAAGTTTACCAAAATTGAGGTTTAACACTATTTAGAACAATTCATACTGCAGCAAATCCTTGAACGATATCAGTTATTAAATTTCGCGGAAATTATGAAATTATTCAATTCCGGATGTAACTCGCTGCCGTCTAGATTGGTTATGAATAACTTTAATGATGATGCTTCTATTATATACATAAAATATGAAGTCTTAATATATATATATGGAGTCAGCTTTAATGTACTAACAGCCTTCATAATAATGTCTAAATTTATTAAAACTTACGCTTTTCAGATATCTATGGAGGCATTAATGCACAAAAGTTTATTCATCTAGATAAATGATATGATTTCTCGTATGCACTATTTTGGCTGAGATTGAATGACTCCTTGTAAATTTATGTTTGCATTTATCAAAACCAACAGGTAAAATTGAATCAAGATGATCTAATGTAGGAGGTTTTGTAGCTAATGTAAGAGGTTCTTCGAGCGAAATTATCTTCCTATATAATATCTGGTAGCTGTTATTAGGATCCGCGTTCAGGATTAATCCATGTCTCGAAGGGTGATGTGAGAAAACTCATCCATTTTCATCCTTTTATTGCAAATGGTGTAGCCAAGCATGAATCAATTCACAGCTAAACAAAACGGACCTTGCTCTAGACGGCAACAAAACGATATATTGTCAACTCAATTGAATGTCTTATACAGAAGCAATTATCAATTCACAGTTAAACAAAACGGACCGCGCTCTAGACGGCAACAAAACGATATATTGTCAACACAATTGAATTTCTTATACACAAGTTATTATCAGGAACATAAACGTCTGAATCGTGATGAATACATGTAAATAATTGAAAATATATGCTGATATAAATCCAGATTGACTAGCAATTTAGTTTAAAGTCACTGGTAGTTATTATCACTGATAATTGATGGATAAAAATTGTGTAAAAATATACCACGAACCTCCATATTTGCCAAGATCTTCTGTATTATGATTGGGTCTTTCATTTCTGCGTTTGCCTGTAGTTTTTGCAGTTTGTGCACGCCATCATAACCTCAAAGTTAACTTGGCCAGTCTACTTTCAATCTTTCAAAGGCCACTAATGTAGATTTAAGCCTGGATGATAATTCATCCTTAAAATAGTTCCAATGATTTTCTCGGAGATATATATCCTGAAAGCCTTCGTGCACAAGTGTTCGCAAAATTCGGATGTAATTTGGAACTCAATTATTTCCAAGCGAAACAGCTCACCCATTTGCATTGTATACAGGTAGATATCTCCATCAGTGTATGGCCTTTAATAACTCGGAAGTGTTGAATGCAATTTCTGCTTTTATCCTTTTCTGAAAATAATCATTTTCGTCATAAAATCCTCTGACAAAGCCATTTATTCGACAACAAATTGAACTATCAATTCAACATTGCGGTCAGCTCTGAATATCATCTAGACGTATCCAATCTACTCTAAATGTTTTTCAGGTCTGTACAATGTCAGATTTATAATCTTTGAACAGGAGCGTTTGCTACATATTATAGAGGCTCCTTCTTGGTCTCCAAATGCGAACATTAAATTTGCTATGTCTGTATCAATCTGGGTGTTGCTACAGTCTTTTGGCCTACGACAACCAAGATGTTGACTCGAAATTGTGAAATGGAGTTTCTCATCAAGGTCTATTATTCCAGGAGTTGAGAAACCTTCGCAAGGAGTTTTGTGTAATTAGATTTGAAAAGAATATCAATAAGAGTCACGGTGCCATTTATCTAGCTATAAGAATTGATAATAGGAATGTGCTCGCTTTACTCAACGTTGCACCTTAAAAAGTTTAAATGTGTTATCACCACCTGTGCAATCGATGATTGTTCAACTATAGATGCGGCGAAAGTTACAAATGTTCGTGACTGCATAGAAATTCTGCAGCCGACACTTACAGTAAAGTAGTATGCAAGAAAGTCTACTAGAGGTGAGAGCCACACATTTAATTTTGCTTTCCATATATACATGCATTGCGGTTTGATCCTCGCTAGTCAGTTTGTCGTCGTACTTTACTGATAATCCCGGTAAGTCGAAACGCGTTGGAACATGTGATCAGTGGCAGTTTTGTCATGTTGTGCGACTGGTTAAATACAATAGGATTGGTGCTTATTTCAAGCTCGGAAACTTGATTTAAATAGTTGAAATACCTGCCCCTGGCCTCCTCAATACTCTTGGTCAAGGATAATTTCTTCCGCTAATAAGATATATTTCGAGCGCAGATGTACAGTTATTAAAACGTCAATGAAAACAAAGTAAGGGTACGTGACATCTCATTAAAAATGGCAAATGAACTCAGCCACGGCAAACTATAATACCATAAATGAAATTGAACACGAACAATAAATAATTTCAAAATTATACAATTCCGACTTCTCTGCTGCGATTTATGATTTCATTCGTCGTTGATCGTTTATCTCACTGCTTACAATCAAAAAATATACAATTTTTTACATTTTAGACAAATGCCATCTGCGTTTAAAATCAATTGCCAGCTAGATTCCATGGTATTAGTCATTGGGAGCACATCTACCTATTAGCAGATATATTGAACTTGTTTCCTATATGAAACTTTGATGCTTTTTCCTTATCAATATGAGCACTTTAATTGTTCATTTGTTCGATTTTACGAGAAAAAGTTTAGTCAACTCAGGCGTACACCATCAAATTATCGAACGCCTAATGGATTAATTGTGCTTCAGTTACTTTGAACAAAAGTATACATAAGTAGAATCTGAATTACGTTTCTATGAATTTAATAAGGGCAGCAGTAAAATGTAATGATCACTCCATACCAGTGTGATTGACCATTGTAGATTCTTTGGACTTACATCATGAACTACTTGCTTCAAATTAATGTATGTGGTTGATCAGCTATAATATTGAATATTCCTATAATCTTGAAATCCTTATCTTTTGGTATTGCATGTTTTGCCTACAACGCTTTTGTTACTATACATTACATGCATGAAATTTGTAATAATTTAACTTATATTATTCTATATAAATGTTATATCTGAGTTATTACGTAAAGCATATTAGTAAAAATATATTTATTTTATTATACTGTTTTGTCTATGCAATTCTACAAATCATCATGTCATATAGTATCCGCATGTTTCGTAAAAATGAAAATCCTCTATTTTTCAGTACATATTTTATTTAAAGTCTATTTCTTTATATTGATATAACGAAATAGTTATTAATTATGAATCACAGAGCAACAATATAAAATTAATTACAACATATATACACCGTTATCACTAATGCAATATAACGCGGAAATTTAATATAAGTTATAAAGTCAAATTTCGCTACATTGAGGTCAGGGAAAAATAAAATAAATATGCAAAAATAAAATATTATTCACAGCAATAAAGCATCATTGGGTTGAATGGCTATTTTTAAAATAGAACAATACTGATGGTTTTCCCAATAAGATTGAAACAACTGTATAGTTGTGCGGCTGATTAAAAAAGTGGGATTTGCTTTTATTTCAAATACGTAAACTTTATTTAAATAGTTTTCTCTATTAGCGCAATCGATGATCGTTTAGTTTTAGAACTTCTATATGTCTAAGGAAACTTGAAAAATATAATTTTAACTGAAATAAATTTTTTTAGTTATCATAGCCAGACAAGTGTAATTTGTAGAAGGCTACTATAAATGAAAGTCACATTTTTGATTTGCACGCCTTATATATGCATCGTGGTTTGATTCTCGTTTGGCAGTTTGCCGTCATACTCTACTGATGATCATGAAATGATTAAACGTGCCAGTACGTACGATTGACAGTTTACTTTCAATGCTGTATGGCTGGTTAAATACACCAAAGTTGGTTTTATATAAATAAACGAGCATTGGTTTCGAGGGCGGTGATAAAAATTATTTTAATCAAGGTTGCGGTCTTGATATAAACACCTAACCCATTAATTACTTACATATGTCAGTATGAACTACGAATTGTAAAATTTCGAAAAGGAAATTCATCCAGTAGACCGGTTTTGTCCTTATTGGGAACTCATCACGTATTGGCCAGAATTTGCCGCGGACAGGGTTCGAAGCTGGGCACGTCTGCTTCGGAATCCTTGATTAAAGTAATTTTTATCACTGCCTGTGCAACCAATGTTCGTTTAATTATATAAATGTGTATTTCAATAACACTTCCTTACGTAGAGTGGTTTCTGTTAAATAATGACAAATTGGGGATGGCTTGTTAGAACTATGTGTCTAAATGGATGCCATATGAGCTCCATCTAAAGTAAAAGAAAGACTAACCAAGTTACTTTAGTTTATATATAACTGAGAATTTTATGTAACGTGCGGCAGGTTGGCTCAGTGATTAGAGCACCAGATTCTGAAGCAGACGTGCCCAGGTTCGAGCCTTGTCTGCAGTAAATTCTAGCCATTACGTGATGCGTTCCCAAAAAGAACGAAACTGGTCTACTCGATGAATTTCCTTTTCTACACTATACAATACTTAGTTTATATTTATTTATGTAAGTAATTAATGGGTCAGGTATTTATATCAAGATTGGCTTCAATCTGAAGTTTGCAAACTTGATTTAAATAATAGTTGGTAGTTTATTTTTATAATGATATTATTAAAACCATCGACTGTATTCGTTCATTTCGCTTTGTCATTTATGTATAATTTTTGCAACATGTTTAACTTTGACAACCTTAATTAGTTTAAGAAAAACAGCACTAAAAGTTATGTAATAGCCGAGTTAGATAGGATATAATACTTTCAATATCTACTGACATTAATGTATAAGCGCCAGTTAGGATAATGTACATATGCATCATTGACTTTATCCTAATGGTGTAGTGCAAACGAAACTAATTTTTCTTTAAATGAAGTTTGCGAGCTTGAAGTAAACACCAATCTCATTGTATTTAACCAGTCGTCGAGCAGCATAACAAACTAATTTTTCTCTGTTGAGTTACTGGTACGATCCAAAATGAAAATCGTGGCTAACAATTTCTTGTTGCATATCAAGAATTAGAGACGACCGTTCAGAAAATTGATTTGTTTGAAAAAGAAAAAATCGTAAATTTTGTGGTTGTTTAGATGAAGTGAGATTAGATATCGAAATGCAAAAAATATGGTGATTGTTTGGGTAGAAACACTGCGTCGATTGTTGTAAGTTGAATGTTCATATTCATAACATTATTATTGCTCAAGTTTGTTGTTTATGGAGTATAGATACACATGCACAAGAAAATAATGCAATAAAGAGCTGAAGATAACGTTTATTCGTTTGAAACTATTTCACCAAACTCTCAATTTTTGATCGTTAATTTAAATTTTCTCAAAGTAAAATTTGACTTGTAACTTTGCGGATCCACCCAGTTAAAAATTAAAGGTATTTGGTGCAAAAAAATGTCACAACTATACAGCTTATTACATGTTCCTTTCTAAAAAGAATCTAAAAAAATGCTGTTTGAAATAATTTTTCAGGAAAATCAAAATCTTCAGACCCACACTCATTACAGTCTGTATATAAGAAAAACTATTTGTAAAAACTGACAAGAAGTTACAATTAACATTCGTGTATGAGCACTCGGAATCAACTCTAGCCATGTGTAGAATTTCTGCTTTATCATTAGCCGGATGGTTCATAAATAGATGCAATATTATATTCAAAAAACAATATCAAATCTACACATAACCGCTAGACATTATGTATTGCGTGTAGCCTCCGTTATAGAAGGTAATTTTGATCAAATTATAACTATTAAACGAATAGTAATTCTGTAAATGATAAAAGCCTGCAAAGATTTTTAAAAATGTACATTGGATAACAACATCTATTGAGAAAAATATGGAGTAAATGTTGACCAAAATTAATCGTAAAATTCTCAACATCTATTGGCTAACAAAAACCTCGTTAAATTTATAGCAAATCATTATGTTAAATTTCTTTTTAATCTATAGCGCAATTTAAAAACCCCATTCATTTCATATTTAGAGCTCACACTTCCTGATAATTAGAAAATTATCACAAAACATCACTCAAAATTTAATATCATTAGGCTTACTGGCCACTTCATTATTTTTCCAATCTTCGCTTAATTTAATAGAAACACATCAACGAAATAGAAAAGTTTTGTATGTAGTAAAGGGTAATCCCTTTTAATAATCTGATACCATTGCATAATTGCTAGTGAAAGGTAGCTGAAACAAGAAAATGCTCATTTACGTATTTAATTTATTTCAATGAATAACAAATACTAACTAAATCTTAATATTTCAAAATGAGCAGAAGATTTAGGACAGAGAATCACATGTTAATCTACTTAAAAACAAACTTACTTAGAGCATAAATACAGGATTTAAAAATTAAATATGAAGAAACAAAGCTATGTTGATAATAATTAATAGAAGAATCATTAAAAATGTAGTTATATGAGGATAAGCAATAGTAATAGTAGTGCCAATGCGAGTAGTAAAAGTAGCAGGAACAGAACTAACAAGAAGTTGTAATTATAATAGAAGTAGTGGCACAATTTTTAGAAGTTGTAAAAGATAAACAAGGAAAATTAATTTTAGAAGTATAATTAGATGTAATAGTGTTATCATCATAACCAGTATTTGTAGTTGTAGTATTAAATTTGTTTAAAGAAGCAAAAATCGAAGTATTAGATTTAGGAAGAGTAGTGGAATCATCATTATTTAAATTAGTAGAAGTATTAGCAGAATTATTATTAGTATTATCTGTAGTAACAGTATAAATAGTATCAAAATTATTGTACTTCTTATTAGTAGTAGTAGAATCCGTAACTTTAGATGGATAAGTGGAAGTACAACTCCTAGAAATAGCTATAGTAGTAGTAGTAGTAGTAGTAGTAGTGGTAGTAGTAGTAGTAGTAGTAGTAGTAGTAGTAGTAGTAGTAGTAATCGAAATTGTAAAGTATCAATTGTAATAGTAGTAGATATATCAGTATGATTGACGGTGATATCAATATTGGTAACACTAATTATTTGTGTTAGAGAGTATTAGCAGCGACATTAACATTAGTATTTAAAGCAGACACAATAGTAATAGTACCAGTAGGAGAAGTAGTAATAGAAGTAGTAGTGGTAGTAGTAGTAATAGCATTAGTAGTGGTAGTAGTAGCATTATTAGTATTAGTGGTGGCTGGAGTTGTATTAATGTTAGAGTTAGTGCAATTTTTAACCATACTGCTATCAGAAAAGTCAAATCTTTAAGTATTATATAAGAGTAGTATATTACATTTTGGAGATTGTTCAAAAATTCGAAAACCCATTTCCGATCTTATCATCAGGAATGCCACTACACACAGAATAGTTTCACACAAAAGTTAAGGCAATTTATATATTATCGTTCCAAACTGATCTATTTATGTTGATATTCAACGTTAACGGTCAGAACTGCTAACAATAATACTTGAAGGATAGGATAATAATAAAAAGTTGAAATTTAATAAATATTTCCCAATAAAGAATTGAGTACACACACGCATATATATATATATATATATATATATATATATATATATATATACATCAACAACTGGGAATAATTGCATACTTCAATGATCATAAAATAAGATGTTCACCGTTTGCTATTTAAGTGTACTGGCTAAATCACATTGTTGCTAATATATTTGTTTGCATGCAAATAAATATTGGTTATACACATAGGCATTGTATATATTTATTTATATGAAGTTGAGGGTTTATGTGTGTGTCGGGTCATCAAAATCTAAACTGAATTCAGTTTTATGCATTTGGCTGGACGTGTGCGCATATAAAAAATTAGTGAATTTCTTCAATATTTTACTGCTTGTATTAAAACATAACTGGATGTGGATATATAAATATATATATATATATATATATATATATATATATATATATATATATGTTGATGTTTGTGCATGTTTGTATTGATTTTTGTTTTCTTATATGCCTGTTGTTAAATAGCTATTGAAGACCATATATCTGGTATCATACTAATCTTCATGGATTATCGCTAATAGCTCTGACTATTAATGTTTAGAATAAATATAAATAGACTAGTTTGGAACAAGAATAACACAATTGCTATTATAATCATGTGAAACGTTACTGAGCGTCATGTCATCATTTATCAAGGAATATACATGTAATGCACCTGAAAATAAGGCCTCTATAAATAATTGCGTATCTACATTAGCATGTGCTCATTATGTAACGTTGCCATTCCAATATTGAAATTCAACAGTGTAAATTGTTTTTTGTTAATAATAGTTAACATGGTGCTTGCAATAGTAGTAGTATTAAGAGTCTAGGTTTTATTAATATCAATAGTTTTGGACGACGATGAAGCGATATTATTAAAAGCAGTAAAAGGATTTGTAGTTTTGTTATTACAAAAATATTTTTTGCGTCTGTAGAAGTAGGCGTAGTGTTAAGATTAATATTGGTAGCAGTTCTCTGCGCAGGCGTAAAGTTTTTTTAATAGAAGTAGAAGCATAAGCAGTAGTTTATACAGCATGAAAAGTTGTGGTAAGTGAATTTGTAGTTGTAATTTTAGTAGTTAAAGTTATTGTCATAGTAATTATTAGTAACGGTGTTTTTCAAAGTTAGAGAAGTAGTAGAGAGAGTAGCATTAGTAGTAGAGGCAGTAAACGTATTAGACATAATCTTAGTCGTAGTAGTAATTGGAATATCAGCAAAGGTAGTTATAAAATTTTAAGATGAATCCTTAATTCTGCAAGTTGTTTTATTTGTAGTAGTTTCAATTATATTATCAGTAGTAGTATTTGTACTTGAAAAATATCAATTAAAAGTGATTTAACTAATTTAATTAGTGGAGGAATTAGAATTGTTAAAAGTGGTAATATCAGTTGTTTGAGCAGTAGAAGAATGAGTGATTATATGAGTATTAATAATATTAGTAGTAAAAGAAGTATATGTTTATGTTTAAGTAGCATTCATAGCTGAAGTTGAAGCTTTTGAAGCAATAGTAGTAGTAAAAGTATTTTTAGTATTGGCAGAAGAAATAAAAGTTTTGTGAAAACTTTGGCTGGCGTTATCGTCAGCATTCAACAGTTGGTTCATCCTCACCAGTTTTACAAAACAAACTAATGAATCAACTGAAGAAGGCTGACGAAACAGCAGCAGAAAAATTTTGTTGATAAAAAAACGCCCGGAAACATTAATGCGTTAATCAAAATACATATCAGGTAATTTCAATTAACCCAGTTTCGCATAAGTTTACTTCATTTAATGTAAACATTTGTTGTTGTAGCATTTTTAGCATAAACAATAGTGGAAGTAATAGTAATGCGATGGAAACCACAGAAGTATAATTTCTTAACTGGTTTCCTGAAATAGTTCTGAAATGAAATCTTATTGCAAAAGTTGAACATTGAAAAACAAAAATAAACAACATAACGAAATGCCGGCTTCCTAATTTCGTTGATCCACACTGATAGTTTAAATTTAAACAGCTGAAACTTGAGCACAACTCAATTACTTTTAAAATATTCCAATTATTATACACGAATGCAATAATAAAAAAAAGAAAGAGGTATCACTGGGGATTTATAATAAAATGAACGCATTCAAATATGGATATCTTTTATATTAGGTAATTTTATTAGGTATTGTCATCTTGATTATCACAGTAGGGCGTGGTTAAAAAGAGTATATTTAAAAAAATCAATTTTGATTTCCTCCAATTTTTCGTATTGATATTGTGAATTAAGAAATACTTTTTTACTGAAGCAAAGCTATATGTTACGCGTGATTTACAATAGACTTACGTTTCCATACCCCATATATTCCTCAATTAACATTACGTATAGATAATATTGAAAATTGAAAGGTAAACTAAACGTTCAAGGAAACATATTTACACTGTTATTTGACACAATGATACAACCTGATGATATGTAATCATGCCCACCAGAAGCTATGATAAGTAGTTTGAATTTTATTTCAATGGTAATTTACTTTGTTTGGTTGAATCACAAACACCATTTATAATCCACATTGGTGCCAAAAATATAATCATTCTAAGAATTCTGAAGCAAATTTCTCATCCATAAATTATTTTCACCACCCAATGTGCCCATCTCTCTCTCTCAAGTACTGACGAGCTTTGATTATACTAATATATATATATATATATATATAAGTATTTATATATATAAGTATATATATATATATATACTCTACTATATATATATATATAAATGGAACAGAATGTATATAAATGAAAGATAAGAAAGTGAAGTTTATTAGTCTTTGAATAAATTGTCAATATCAACTTTGTTTTTATTGTTTTTTCTTCTTAATAAGAAATACACTGTGTAATATTCGAACTGACTTGCTTATGGCAATAAGTGATTACTATTATTAAAAATATTATGCAGACTCCAGTTTAATTTTAACAATTACTTTAGAATTGCCACACCAAATAGTTTATCTTTATAATAAAATATTGGACCTGTGAATCGTAAAACGATATTTAGTAATTTCAAATGAAAAATTCATACCATTTATAAATTTTTAAATGGGTTACACATATTTTAAACTCATATTTAAACTCTACAACCAATTTTAATAAGAATCTAAAGTTATTTATGTCAATTTGTAGAAATCCACTCACTGTTTTTGTTTGCATCCCAAATTATAAAGTATTTTACTGTCACAGTAAAAACACAAATTACCGTTAATTAGACGTCATAAATTCTCACATTATAGCAATAACTTGTGGCTTGAAACCTTCAAACCTGTCTTTGGTGATTGTCGATAATCAAAAAAAGAATAAGAATTACAAGAATTCGGATCATATCATCTACACAGGCTAGCTTCGTAGTGTTAGAGTAAAGTATCTAATTAAATTCACGCTCGAATGGGAAGAAAAGATTGGTTCCTCAACTAACTCGAGTTTGCAAAAATATAACATGTATAAATTTTTGTATAAGTACGGAATATCTAGTCAGAAATAAGTCAAAAAGCACCATATATATTTGTCGACGTCAGTCTGAGCAAATGGTCTTATCTCATGGAAAAAAATCATTTCGTGTCTATTTATCAATTAACGATGGCACTATGCCTTAAAATCGTTGTATATCTCAACAGAAATTTTAGGACAATTGGATAGCACAGTCTCGTATGCGTAGTCATATTAATTAGAAAACAGAGTCATCTTCATGAAAGGTCTTTAGCAAAGAGAATTAAATGTCAATTCGCTATAAACAAAATATGTACAACACCTGTAAATCGGGCAAAAGCAAAATTTCTGGGATATGTTAGGTTTCATTAAACCATTCCGAACACTTGCCACACGAGTAATGAATTTGCTTGTGGCACCATTCGCTACCAGTTTTTGCATTGTCGCTTAAATACACACATGAACTTTTCAAATGTTCAAAATTTCATGAAAAACCTGTGGCTGGTTTTGGACATAGTGTTGGCTCCTAATGAGGATTCGCTATTAAATAGGGAATGAATTTGTTCATGAGACAAATAATTTCGTTCTAGCTTACATTGTAATTTATTTCTGTTCCTATTCAAGCCAGGTACGCCATGCGTAATACCTAAAAAGTATAAAGAAATTTTACAAGCTATAAAATCTTATCGCCTTTATACAATGCGAACGGTTTTCAAGTTACGCGTGTCTTTGAGTTGTTTTGCGATTATTTTGTGAATATGCTACAAATATCCTCGACAGCAGACGTTCACCCTCCTTACTTAATCTGACAATTAGTAGTATTCCTCGCGCTCATGTTCAACTGCCATTAGCAATACTACTAAAACTGCCACTAATTCCACTTCGATTGGTGATTTCAGTTGAAATTTAGACGTAATGATAGGAACATTGTTGTTGCTGTTGCTTTTGAGGATATTGCTGAGGTTTAGCTTGATCTGACCATGACATATCACCTGATGTATAATTATCTCGACTAATTAGTGGATTTAATTTGCGAGGCTGCTGTTGTCGCCGTTGGTAATGGTGACTGTGGTATTGATAATAAGGAGGAGACGGAGTAAAATTTACGTCATCATATGGGTTTGACTTTTGAATTTGCTGATAATGGATAGAAGGAGAATGGGATTGAGAATAGTTGTTAAGATTGGTTTGATGTCGATAATGGTCGTTGGAAGAATGTAACACACTGTTGTCAGCAGAAGTCAGTTTGAATTCCTGACTTTTAGTCGTTAATTCCTGATTCGATCTTGTGGTTATTGTTTTCCTATTGGCGCAAAAACCATAACCACCAACACTTGTACATATCGTAGAATTATCCAAAACGTTAGCGGTGATCGAGCTAATGGTCGAAACATTGGAATGCTTAAATCTAGATGCTGGCGGAAGTGTGCTGTCACATGAAGAAGGAGAGGGTAAATACTGTATGGTGTGCGGAGTTTTGCTTGTGAACTGTACAACACTGGTGCCATCAACGTCAACATTACCAAAGTGAACACTTGAAATCATTTTAGAACAAGCTAGCATTGCATTACTATTTGACCATGCCGATGTCGCATTCTTCAGGTTGTCTGAATTGGGCACAATTAGTTCCCCAGTCTTCGAAGATTGCGTAACGCTTCCGCTGTTCGAATTATCGAACTGTTGCGAAGTGTAGTTACAACATTCCGGTAGAGTCGTTTTTGAACGTGAACTATTACTAGTATATTTAATATTTTTTGAATTTGGATCACTAAAATAGGCATAACTTTGATTGTCAAAATTACTTAAAACCTCGATATTAGAAAAATTTGCGGGATTATTTTTATTATTGAAATGCTGGTAAAAAGGCATTTTTCCTGAGCGGTTGAATCCATCATTAACTATAGTGTTTACTGGCATTCCTGAATGGGTTGGGCGTGAAACAGCACTGTCAGAATTGGTTTTCGCATATTGTGATACACCAGTGTGCAAGTTATGATGATTGCCGGACCGGTAACTATGAGTTGGTACATTATCCTGCATTGAACACTGCGCTACCATGGAATTATGCTCGACTTGTACATCGTTCCAGTCGGCATGTTGAGTCTGCTGCTGCTGCTGCTGTGGTTGTCGTGTATTTTTGATTGATTCTGTGGAATCCAATGTACAAGCTACTTTTTTGATACTCGGCACTGATGCGACTTTAGCTGAAAATGATGCTGCTGTTATCGTGTTTTCTGCTTCAACTACGTGTGGATTATTTAGGGGTTCAGATTTAACCTCAGAATTGTAGAAATTAGATTCCTTTAAAATAGAAAAATAATTCAATGCCCCAATGAGGTCAAAGTAAACTATTTTATCAAAGATACTCCACACATTAATAGATAGGCACATAGATAGTTATTTTTACCAGCTTACATAAAAAAGTAACGAAAACTTTTAAATTAATTTTTAAAATGCAACAAAAAAACTAAACAAGTACCCTTAATTAAATATATTTATAATATAAAAAAGACTGATATGTTTTTATCAGCAAAAAGATTAACAGTATAGAGTATATAATATAAAGAGATATATTCTTCAATGATTCTGGAAAATTTATTGATTTATATTTCTATTTTTGAAATATATATATATATATATATATATATATATATGTAAATATATGACAGGATTTGCTCATGTATATTTTGTATGTAGAAAATAAGCATTGCATAAGGGAGCAAAACTAATTCATCCAGTAGACTGGTTTCGTCCTTATTGGAAACTCTTCAAATACTATCCAGAATTTTTCTGCGGATGGGGCCCAAACAAGGACATATTTGCTTTGGAATCTGTGCCTTTATCCACTGCGCTATCTTGCTGCAAATTACACGCAAATTTCAGTTATGTAATAACGTAGTTTCTTTTCGGTTAGATTTTCCTTTACGTGGAATCTATGCGACATCTCTTTTGACCTTGTGTTCAAATTTTTCAATCTCAACCTGTCATTTTACAACAGAAACCACACTATCCACGGAAGTGCTATTTAATTGAGGAATTGTATAATTAGACAATTGTTGATTACTCCGGTGTTGGTAGCAATTATTTAAATCAAGGTTGCGATCTTGATATAACAAACTGACCCATTATGTGCATACACTTGTCAGTATAAACTACGCATTGTATAGTTTAGATAAAGCAGTTTCTCCAGTAGACTGGTTTTGTCCATATTGGGAACATTTTACATAACGTCTAAAATGTTCCGCGGCAAGGACTAGGACCTGGATACGTCTACTTCAACATCCGTTGCTTTAACCACTGAACCACACTGCAGCATTACACATAAAGTTTTCGGTATTCCTGATCAGCCTTTCCTATAAGTGGAGCCTAAATGACATCGCTTAATACTAAAATTCCAACTAACCACCCACAATCCGTCATTATATAAAAGGCATCATGCTACCAGGGGAAATGATATTGAATGGAACATTTATAAAATTAAACGAACATTGGCTGCGCGGGAGGTAATAACATTTATTTAAATCAAGTTTACAATCTTGAAATAAACAACAGTCCCATATATATAGATATATATTTGTCAGTATAATTCAAGTATTGTATAATTAAGAAAAGGAAATTCATCCAGCAATAAACAACGGATTGCCTTATTAATATATACGCAACATACATATGTAAATGATCGTTAGTAACTGTAGCGCTCACACACCTCAACACTCACATACGATACCACAGGGCAACTGAACAGCAACGTCAGATCCTGCTTGGTTCACAGCCAAACACACACACACAGACAAAATATGTGATTCAATTAAAAATGATAGCTGCGTTTTTGATCTACCACATATTTATTTTTCTTGACGGTTTAATCATTATTATTCTGACTTTTTTGCGCTCAGATGATGACCATTGGAAGAAGAAACGCAAACCTGATTTAATTTGGTTCAGTCACTATCCGCGAATGAAGGACTGTTTAATGTTATATATTGTATAAATTTAGAGAGCGCAGCATAATACTCTATCTTTTTAGCATCGTATAAATTTGACATTTGGCTTTTAACTTAGGTACATTGTTAGAAAAATTACTGATGACCAGAGCCGCTAAACTTATTTTCCATACCTTTGTATAAATGGCGGTATGATCTTCGATGTTCAGTTACCATTCCTCCTCCTATGGCGATCAAAACGCGTCTGTACCTGTGTCTGACATTATTTCTTCTTTGTAATGTATTATATTAAATTAAATGAGAACGGCATTTAAATATATTCCGCAAACATGATTTAGATATTTTTTTATCGCGTCCCACTCAATTAAAATTTTATTCAGTCTTATCGCATATATGACTGTAGCGAGTTGTCAAAAACGTTATAATCATCACTGCATAGAAAATGTGCAACTGGCAATCAATTCAAACGAATTGTATGCGACCTACCTACTGGTTAGAACCGCCTTTCCATCATTCCAATGCTTTATATTTATTGAAGTTTTAGTCTGATTATTCAGTTTGACATCAATCTTTGATGGTGACCTTAGAAGAGGAAAAGTTTCACAACGTTTCAGGTACTGACGTTTTTATATTTTGTGCCGATGATAAAATTAAATAAGATTTATATTTCTATTATTCACGTAAGCATAATATAATTTTTTTATAATAACCCGAGCCAATCCAGTATAACTGAAGTAAATAACATGAATAAACGCGGCTATATCTGTAAAATTTTATGCATAGAAGTTAAGTTAGTATCATTCCAGTCAAATACCATTTGAGCCTTTATGAACTATTGCCAATGTCCATAATATGCCCAAGGTTCTATGTACTCGAACAGAAGAGTACCCGAACTTTTTAGATCAGACATTTATGAAATTATACAATTTGGAAGAGATTGTCAAAAATTGTATATAATATACAAATGTTAGGTTGGCAAGTTGAGATTTTGTATCAATCTATACCAATATCATCATGCCCAGTCATACAAAATTTAAAATTGACTAATGTTTCACTGCCATATAACCATGGGGATTGGAAAAAGTATTTAAATGAAAATAGAAAAAATATTTTAAACAAATTATTAGTGAGAATTACGTGAGAAAGTGAGAGACAGAGAGAGAAGGAATACCTAGCTACTATGAGAAAATTTATCAGGATAACTCACAGAAATGAGGCTAACTAAACCTCTCCACAACAACATTATGGCCAAGTTAGCATTCGGGCAAGGCAACATCAGCAATACAACTTCCTTGTGGATTTCAATGTATCACGTCATAAACTATCACCCAAAGCACAATTTTTTCCATGTTTCCTGATTCATCACCCGTTCATATTAGGAAGGAGTTAAAGTCTAGTAGACATACTATTGAGATGATGAAAATATGCAATGCGTTTAATTATTTTATATTTAGTAAGGTATCTTATATGCAAATTAGAAGTTTCCCAATGATGCAACCACTGTTGGTTTCAACAGCAAATTTCTTCATGCATTAATTGTGGAAAAGCCTCTGATATGACGACATAGGGATACTGAATCAGGCACACTTCGAGAAATGTTCCGTGCTGATGGATACTCTAGTATGTTAGTATAATCAACGATTATGAAGGAAATAAGCAAATTTAATCATAATTAGAAGTAAGTTCATTTTGATGGAAAGAAAGATGATTTTGAAGTCAGTGTAATACTGGACTATAAACTTAGCAGTAAAATAATATCGGTAGCATTAAAAAATAATACAAAAAAACTGTCTAAAAAGAGCTCCTTATCCTCAACACTAAACATCCGAGCGAAAGCAGAAAATTGAACATTTAGAAATATCATGAGTCTATGAAACTCTAATTAAAAACTGAAACTTCATTAAAATGTTTTAAACCATGCACCCAAATAAAGTTACAATAAGGAACGAACAACTGCATACATATATTGTCATATTAATAGATTAGATTTTGAACGACTGACAGTAAAGACGAGACATTCAAGTAACTGCGATGGTTGTTCACATCTATCAATATGATGTTTAAATAAATCGACAAGATTGATTATGTAATCTACTTCAATTAAATCAAGAGTTAACATAAATAGAAAAAAACTAAGTTCGTTTAGAAACATAACAACTTAGAATCGGAAACTAGCCCCAGTAAGAAAATATGAACGTTTGGTTAAAATTTATCTATGGCTGGCATGAGAAAATAATTATTTTTCTTAACTAATTTTATGATTATCTTATAACTTCCTTCTTTATCTCCGGTTATCTTACTATATATATTAACCTAGATCCCTTAAAGAGTATGACATTTATTGAAGAACTTTTACATTGAATATTACCTTTCTTAACAATATTGCTAAGATTTTTCTTTCAATATGTATTATATAAATTCCAATTTCTGATCTACTTTGATTTTAACCCCTTATCATTATTGGTCTTACTATTTTAATAAATCTTGAGTTTGTGTCCTGATTGGATTAGTCAGCTGGTATCTTTACATTATTTGGCGTGGTATATTAACCAGGGGAATCACTTTTAATTATTTTATTTAACAATTGATGTGTAAAACAATTTTCTGGCATGTGCAAAGAGCAATTGACATTAATTATTGTAGTTTTGCTCAGATTAAGGGACACGTGAAGGTAATTATTTTTAACTGATTACTGTACGGTTCGAAACACAAATTCACACCTACGCATACAGGGCGTAAACCTAACTAGTGATTCGTCGGTAAATAATGTGGGATCATTGTAATTTCACATAGATAAGCGTAAACGTAATAAACACATTACAATAATAGACACATGCACGCATAAAGATGACGCACATCTATAAAGTTTAAAATCAGCTACATTTAAGATATCTAGCAGTAAGTGTAAAAGTATCTTTTTAAATGAAAGTTAATAATTAACATGCTTATTTTCAAGTTTCATAGTGCAATTAGCTTACAGCTAAAAAATGGCCCACAATACAGTCCCGAAATATTCTGTGCCCAAATGTGGACAGTGAACAAAAGCCAAATTTTTCAAATCAATGCTCAGGTAAAATACAGTATATGTAGAATTTTTGTGAATGAAGCCAAATTTATGACATCGTATATTTCGCTACAATGCGGTTTGATACACATAAGTTCGTTTACCTTCGTGTACTAATGATGGCAACGGAAAGTAAAAATGCGGGAGTATCGTTGATTAATATTGGTTATGCTATGTTCATCGACTAGTTTAATAGAGTTGGGTTGGGCTTTAACTCAAACCAGCAAGCTTCATTTAAATTGTTTGGATTTACATATGTTTAAAATTAATTACAACAAAATCTTACTTACTATGTTTCTTTCGCCAAATTACCTGCACTGGATTTTGCCATAGCCAATTTATGCGTATTTAATAGTGCAACAATTGGACATTTTTCAGACCATTTGAATTGTTTCAAAATTGGTAAACTAATATGTTGAAAAAAACAATAATTTAAGTGATCCTATTATCACTTTGTTGCAAGAAATTGCCTTAACACCACCCTTGGATTATAAACGGGAATTTTATGTTTATAAATTCGTTTTAAAAGCCAATTAAGCCGACGGCCTTCTTTAAAAATTAAGATTCACAATAAAAGTGTATCTTAGTTCTTTGAATGGTGCTTAGGACAATAGCTCGATTATTCTATCTGCTTATGGATGGTGTAAATCACTCAATGGCTTTACATTGTATAACGGCTTTTGCTAGTTGGCATTTAAGCTGGCTGTGTTTAATCTTGGTCAAGCTAATTTTCAATTAACAAATTAGTTTGATGTACTACTTATCTTTCATTCGTTATCTAACCAGTCAAGAATGATACAATATTTTTCACTTGGACTGTTGGAATTTATCTACTGGGCCAATCAAGTGCAGAAGTTTGGTATCCACTGAATTTTAGCAAAGTTGTCATAAATTTTAATATTTTTTTATAACTTGGCTTATAATAGTTCACTGAAATTTTTTATGTTGGCATGTTGCTCTGACTCAAGAACTTGTTCAATCTAGGCTGTTATCCGTCTGTTAACTGTCATTCCTAGAAGGCGACTTTTTAAATGTTGATTTTCACTTAAGACTGATTGCTTCTGTATGTTGCTGTTCAAATTTTATATAATATGATTATGGGTGTATAAAGAAAACCTATCCTTAGCTTCAATTAAGGTGAAAATTCATCTTAAAAATGTTGATCTCTGTAGAATGTTTCATTCTCTTCTTTACCTTACTGAGCGGTAAATCACATATTCATATCATTTCTAGTTTGATACTACCTTTGTGGCATCTGATGAATGTATGCTTTTGGTAATTTAAATTCGCTTGGAATATATGTCCAATATATATATATATATATATACACCACTCTCCTCTTTCTCTATATATATATATATATTAAAGCTAAAAGCTCATCCTTGTAAACTTGATTTGAAATTTTTTACCACCACCCTTTTTGTGTGATGATGGTTTAATTGTATTTATGTATATATACCTATATACCATATATATATATATATATATATATATGACTTTTCATATATATACTATATATATGAGGTGAAAGCTACAAAAAAGTTAACGTTCGACATTTCCAGTCAAAATTACAATGTATTCTGAGACGACTCGAGGAGAATCTACTTATCGAATTTTGCTTTATATACTATATATAAATATATATATATATATATATATATATATATACATAGACTGCGGTTTTAGTCTCATTAGTCAGTTACGATCGACACCTGATGAAATAGCACCAGGAAGGTCAAAAGGCAGCGTCAGTGTGTGTGAATGACATTAGTTTTAATGTCGTTCGACTTGTGATAAAATACAATTAGTTTGCTGTTTACTTCAAGCTCTCAAATAAATAGGTATTCTGTCGCGTAACTTTTAACTTCACGTTAATTTTCCATAAAATACGACTGCCGTTTATTCGAAGCATTCTGCGGCGTAGAAAGGCTATCTGCGGTATTCTCCTGCAGTCAAAGTAAATACCACATATAAAAATTATTTAAGTAATTTATATGTATTTGAATATTTCGTATTAAAAATTTTATTAAATTCTTTTACTTGATTTGCCAAACAAATTATGAGACCCATAAGAGATCTTGAAGACTGTATATATAAAATGGCTGGGAGAAGCTCCAATTTTTTAATGGCTTGTGCATATTGCAAGGACTTGCGATACACACAGTGATGGAAGTTTCATACATGACAGAAAATCAAGGCGAATACATATGTTATTCTGACAGTAAAGGTACATGTTCGTAGTCTACTAAATAAATATCAAGCGCATTCCGATGGCATGGAGATGAGTAGATCATAATCTCAGGGAAAGATTAAGGACTTATAACGTAGAAGTAATCAATCGCACTAGGGTTATGATGGTTCATGAGAACAGTAAATAGCATACCGTTAAAATAGACAGATTGTAAAAGTGAGCACTGGCCCTACCTGTATTTAGTTGGAGCTAGATTGAAAGGCAGTACGAGTCCAGTAAAGATAAATATCTCACCAGGAAACGCAAAAAACCCTGACTAATGAGAGCCACAGAGAGTTGCGACGAAGAGGCCCAAAGGGGTACTCATAAAGTGAATATCAAATTAATCGATAAAGTCAAGTACGGAGGCTTAAATAACAAAGGAGTGAATCAAGACAGACATCAAGATTTTAAAAACTTGCTTAAGCGGAAATCTTGAAAGCATTTCTAGTCTTACAAGTAATAAATTCGTAATTCAGGAAAAATTCAATGAAATAGAATTTATTAGCAACACAGATGCGGAGGTGAATATAGCTAGGTTATAATGGGATACAATAGGTTGCCAAACATTTGCTTATCAACTATGTACAGTCAATGACAATCAAAATGTGATTTGAGACATTTGACTCTCACTGTTGCTTATATTATAGTTATATATGAATAATTACCAATAAAATCCATAAACGTAGATATTTATAAGTTTCGTATATATTTACATAACGTGTGGTCAGAGATATATATAAAATTACAATATTGTTTATATTGATTTATACAGAGGCATAATGGTATATGAGTTGCACATGTATATATGTGCATTTCACAAATTTATATAAGGTGTTTTAAAGATATTATATATATCACATATATATATATATATATATACTCTCTCCTAATGATTTGTTCTATATGGACGTATATTTATACACATTTATATCCTCTGTGTTGAAAAACACTTGGAACGTACATATTATTAGTTATGAGCCATTTATAATGGGTTTTATATATATATATATATATACTATACCTATATATATATATATATATATATATATATATATATATAATTGTTTTCATGTGCTCCATTCATATGCATATATAAAATTTAGTTACGGAGACCAATTCTTTGTTTAAAACCATTAGTGAATTAGATATGTTTTGGAACAAGGTTTCCACATGCTTAAATCTGCTATTGGAGCATCGTAGGGGGTGTGTGATTATAGGCCTGATGATATAGAAAATTCCATATCGAAACGTTGCAAGTCAACGAAGATTATATCGTACCTCATTTCTAATGATTAGTGTGAACGGTGTTGAAGCTTTCGGAAGAAAGTGACCAATCCGCACCCAGCCAACAAAAAAACAAACTCGATGCGTACTTGTAAATGGTGATCAATCGGATCTTTGCGAAACTGATAGTGCTAAGCGACAACCCAATAACTCAAATCGTGTAGATTCAAAATTTGAAGCTCGAAATGCGCAACCACTCAAAGAACATCTCTCAGGTGTAAGGAACATTAGGGAGATATCAGCGACATTATGGCACATATTCCCATTTTCGGGGCACATTATGCACGCTGAAGTGGAATGGAATTTGCAATAAAATTTAATCATGCATTACATTCCAAGACTCGGAATTTTAGCGAAGGCACAAAGACGATGACATATACTGCGACTGGAAACTCAGCGTTGATATCAATCCGCCAAACACGCGTGCTGACGTCAATAATTTAGTCGATACCACTAACAAATGTCTTGTCGTAATTTAATCTTACCCTACCAAGAATAATGGAATGAGAACAGGAGTATATAACAATATTCATTTAATTACACCGTTAACCTATTTACTCAAGGCTCTACCACTGATGCAACGCAAGAAACAGGTTGCTGCTTCAGAATTTCTGCAATTGCACAACGCGAGATTATTTAGGCGCTCAAATTCTAATTTTACGTCCTCCAGAGAAATAATTCCCAAACTTGAACTAGGATAACAGAGGGCTTTAGAAAGTTCCTGTATCACCCACCGCAGTTGTCAATCCAGGAAGGGCGTTGTATGAGTTTCTTCGAATGCCTTTAAAGCTAAAAATGCTAGTGAAAAATTCAGGCGTTTGGATGTTGAAGTTCCCCGGAAATTACCCATTTGATCGAGTGTATATGGACGAAATCCTTATTTCTAGAAGGTCTTGTGTGAAATATCGTGAACATTTTGAGAATATTTAGGCAAAGCGGAAATAATATTGATTGGTGATCAAACTTGCAAATCGGAACATTTCATTAAATCAAGTTTGCGAGTTTGAAGTAAACACCAATCCATTGTTTTTAACCAGTCGTCAAACAACATAATAAAACTACCGCCAGTCGCAACGCACTGGCGCGTTTCGACCTTCCATGATCATCATCAGAGTACGACGGCAAACTGACTATCGAGGATCAAACCGCATTGAATATATATGGAAATCAAATTTAGATATGCGCTCTCACCTCTAGCAGTCTCGATACATTGAACTTGACTGGAAATGTCGGCTGCACAATTTCTATGCAGTCACGAACATTAACTGTTTGCAGCTTTCGCCACAAATATATATAGACAATACAATTAAACAATAATTGATTGCGCGGGTGGTGGTAATAATTCTTTAAATCAAGTTTTCGTGTTTGAAGTAAACACCAACGCACTGACGCGTTTCGACCTTTTATGATCATCATAAGAGTATGACGGAAAACTGGCTAGATAAAATCAAACCTCATTGCATATATATGTGGCGAAAGCTTCCGAAGCAATATGTTCGTGACTTAATAGAAATTATTGCAGCCGACATTTTCAGTCATTTGATTTATCAGGACTACTAGAATTGTCCGCAGCATATCTAATTTGCTTTCCGCCATATAATACAGTAAATTTGATCCTCGCTTAACCGGCTTTGCCCTGCGTTTTCTGATGATGATCATGGGCTTGCCTATTGCGACGACGACCAGTTTTGTTATGTTGTTCGACGACTGGTTAAATACAGTTTGATAGGTGTTTAATTCAAACTTGATTTAAAGAATTGTTACGACCACCCGCGCAATCAATTATTGTTTACAGCGGTACATTGTTTCCTAATAAGTAAAGTACACTGGATAAACAATTTAGAAAATGACATTAAGCATTTGGTAGACAAGTTCTAAACGATCAAAGATCTAATGGAGCCTCAAGCCTTACGACCTTTGCAAAGGTTCTTGTGGACGATCGCCCAATGTCATTTCTTCAAATCAGATCTAGCCGAATCTTTAGGATAGCTGACATACCATTTTTTGGAGAACATTATAAGAGAAATCCTGATCTTGCACCATCAACTAGGAAGACCAAGAGAACTTCGTTATGGCAAAAAGGCTAGGCGAGCTCAACACGTTAGCACCTGTGTGCAGATATTAGTTTTTTGAGCTTGTCACAGATGCCTTAGACGTTTTAATCGGGGCAGAACTTTTACAGAGGGAAATAATCACAACTAAGCTTATAGGACTTTATATTTGGAAAACAGGAAGGTCGCAAAAATGGTACAATACCTTTCATAAAGAGCTTGTAGCGGTGTATGCGGCAGTGCTGCAGTGCTGTATTACGAGCACTATTTCGCTGGTCACTATTTTATAGTTGTAACAAACCAAAATCGACTAATAATTATTCTTCATGAAATCGCCAATCTAAATTATCCTCGTAGGGTAAATTCTAATTTAACTCGACTGGCATAGCTTGAACTTAAATTGTTTAATACTTCTAGGAACGCAATTAGTATAATGAGGCGGATATCAAGTTGTTACTTCAAATGCAGTTAAATGGGTTAGATGATTCATTAAACGACTTACTTAGAAAATAATGGAAGCCCAGATATTGGAACTCTCTACTTCAGTATTGCCTGTGAAAGGAAAATGGTTACAATAGAAAATTTCTAGAAGTCAATCCAGATCGAATGTTCTGTTTGATTTACGATTCAGGGTATTTCAATAACTTCATTTGTTCGGACACTTTTCCATAAAGTACCTTATCAAAATGTTGGCTGACAGTTATGAATAATTCAATATGTCAAAAAGCATAAGGGTTTCGATAAAAGCTTGTGTCAGCTGTCAAATATGTCGAGATTGGCGACAAACTAGAACCGAGGTCAGGAAAACCGGGAAACCAACCAGTCGGTACACACATGTGAATATTGACTGTGTATAAATGCCCGAAATCATCGGTTGGCAATATTTCCAGACGACGAATGACCGATTTAACCACAATTTTAAGTGGCGATTTTAAAAGTTATGGCAGCTCAAGTAGAATTATTCAAGTTTCCACATAATTTAATGTCACGATATGGTATACCGGTACGGGTCCCTATTGATCATGTCAGAGTTTTCGATCAAAGCCATAAGTATCGTGAAAATCAATGTATTGCATACAAGTGCGTACAATCCGCCAGCAAATTAAATGGTGGAAAGACTGTGCCGTGAATTGAAAGATGCTTTAAGGCGTAGCGATAAGACGATCTGGGTATACGATCTTCCTTTAGATTTTCTAGAAGTGCGCAAAATGCATATGACATCTCTATAGCAGAGATCACTTAAGACGAACCATTGCAACATCAACCTCAGAAAAATGTAAATCATAAATTTATTTAGAAATTTAACGATTGTTGCTTGATTAAAAAAGAAATATCGATTGAAATTATAATGATGTAGTAATTTCTAAAACATTCTTTGTTTAAATTCTTTAGTCCACTTTTATTTCTATTTCATGCTCGGTTTCATCTTGACGACCAATTGACCTATGCGGTTTTGATTGGCTGCCATATTACGCTTGATATTCAACGTTAAATATTAAATTGATAATTAATAAGAGAATATACCATGTATAAAGTAGGATTATTTTTTATATTTCATCGTAATGGGAAGTCCAAAATAATGAATTTAACCATTATGCATATTGTGTTATATCAATTTCTAATTTGAATTCGTTCGGGTGCGGCGTTAAACAAAGCGTACATATTGCTGTGTCATATTTTTACAGTTTTAAAAATTGACTTTCGATTTCTATAGATAACTACCTTAAATCAAAGGAAAATAATTGGATAGATCGGAAAGTTTAAAGGAGTTTATCTAAAAGACTCAAAATTTGCATCGTTGAGGCTCTCGTTAGATAATAGAATAAAAGTCTGTACATTCAGCAGTTTCCAATTTCCATACTACGACAAAAAATACGAGATAAACTTGCTTCAAAATAACAGCAGCGGATATATGAAGAGCAATCGTCTATCGGGAAGTTGTCCAAACTCATTGTTGGGCTACAAGACGAAGTCGAATTATTATTGAGTTGCACAAAGAATGAACAGGTAATAAAAATGTTTCTTTATTTCATATGCCAAATCTAGACCGTAGCAATTTTGAAATAAATGAAAAGAACTTTTGTATAAACCAGACATTTCTGATCTACAAACCAAGATTGATTTTACTAACAAAATCCACTTGTTTCTAATGTTATTTTCCAGACGGTTAGTGGCAATACTGTAATTAGCCGAACTTCAAAAACGTTAGCGATCAATAAATCCGAGTTCTCGAACTGAAGGGAATCTCAATTCCAGGCATTTGCCACTTACTCACCGACAACAGAATATCCACAGTGGAGACAGCTGTAACAAATATGACTAAAGCTTTAGAAGAATTATTCGTGTGATTAGATGTTAAGCCAATTGAAATCAAACATTTCCAACCGAATATGACTTATAGTAGGCTAGATCGCCTTGATCTTTTTACCAACATGCCACAAAAAATTGGCATAATAAACATTAAATATTTTTTAACTCTTCTCATAATTGCCTACACTGTTTGGAGAATTTCTCAGACAAAAAAATAGTTTCCTTTTATAACTGACCAGAAACCAAAACGTAGGAACAGAGAGTTTTCAGCTTAAGGAATCGCATGCTGCATAGGAAAGAGACCGACCTCACTGTGAATGTACGGCGCAATACAGAAGAAAGTAAATGATGTTCTTTGACATGGTACTCGTTGTTTCCTTTCGTCCAGTAAAAGTATATTTAAATACAGTAATGCAGACGATAACCCGAAACTAAATGACCTTAGGAAAACATAAAAGGAATTTATCATAGATACAAATGCAGCTGTTTTGGTCCTAGAAGAAGATTCTGATTCGTATGTCTTTAAGTTATTAGCTGCAACTGCCACAATCGTGGAACATTTGACCTATGTTTGATTGCGCCGCCATTGTAATACAGGTTTACGATGTGAATTTACTGAAAACTACAACGTGACCAAGATATTGCACAAAATTCTAGGCCATAATTTTCGTTTAAAATGTCGGCTTATCGTTGGTATAGAAAACCAAATGATCCAAGACACTCCAACCGGCATCAAATATAGTTTTTGTAAACGATTCGCCAAACATTTCATGTTTCGAACATGTAGCCATGCGTTATGTCAACTTCAGCAAATTAAAGTTTTGAGGTACCATCACATTGCATCACATAAACTCCACCGGTTAATCAAGTGCACTTATGAAGAGCTCGTTGCTTTTTTCAAAATTAACGACGCTTAAGATGAATACTAAATTCCACTTTCTGAAAAAAATAATCAAAACATTTTTGTGCATCTGCGTTACAATTTGTTTTCAAATCTAACGGATATACCAGCGCTTGCTGTGATTATCGTAACCTAAACTCCATCAAAATGTCAGATCTATATTACATTTCCATTATAAATTTATTATTATAAAAACGTAATAATGGCAGCTGTAGCACCTAGAAATAACAAAAATACTTCTGTCATCACTTCTTCTGGCATATATGTTTATCTTTACATGTATTTTCTTCTTATTCGCGCTACTCAGGCCTTTCAGAGATTCATAGATACCATACGATTCGATGACCAAAAACTACTGCATGTCATATCTTGATGACATATTGATCTTTATTCCAAACCAAGACGCGCATGCAAAACACCTTACAAACGAACTCAACATCGACTTCGATAAAACACTAATGGCAATTACCTTAATTGATTTCTTAGGAAATCATGTTTTTAGCTAAATGTATTCAGCCTTTGCCTTCCAAGCATAATGTGACAATAAACATTCCGTCCCCTAAGCTTTAAAAGTTCTGTAAATTATCTCGGAGGGTATTAACAGGCCTATAAAAAGGTATGTTCGTTATGCAGACATCTAAAGTAAATTAATGGACTAATTAGGATCTCCACAAATTTTTAATCCTCAGATGATGAGTAATTGCTTCATCAAGTAGTAAAGTCATCAGTAAATGTCATTATGCAAGCACACCTTGAATTCAAACAACCTTTATTAAGCTCCACGGATGCTTTGGAATTTGCGATTGTTGCTATTTTGGAAAAATAGATCATTGAATATAAGATTTCAATAAGACTGTACTCACGTACTCTGCCACTCGTAGAAACTAGATACAATAATTTTGGCCAGGAAAATTTTGCTATCTATGACGCAATGCGTCATGTTCTTAGCAGTATAGGCAGGAGCAAATTCGTTATTTTCACAAATCATGCTTTCTTAATCAGCTAAATTCAAAAGATGACATCAACAATCGCCAAGTTCTCTTGCCAAATAAATCGAACGCTTTCACGCTTTAGTCAATGACAAATATAAGTATCCCACGTTGCGGCATGCAAAACATTAATGTAGACGTGTTTTCACGGTTGGACGTACAGCTACGATAGCCTTCGCTTCGCTTATCTCGGTCAACAATGTAACTTTCAGTAAATCATATCTTGTATCATCTTTTCTAAAAATAGAACAAAATTGCGACACCCATATTCAAATTAAGGAAGTTCGCTATTTTAATAATTTCATATGCAGGCTCTTGGGCTGTTTTACCTATAGTCTACTTTACGAAATCGCAGTTCTACTAACTAGTTAAATATTGTTTGTTGCGAAGATCTAATATATATGCAAGTATGTAATAGGTATTGCGAACCTAGTAAAAAATTATTTCAGTTGTGACCAGAAGGATAAACTAAAGGCAGCATGAACGGAAAGTATAATCTAATGTACATTCGTTTCGTGCTTACTGGCGACTCATCAGTAGGAGCCGGTATTACGCCCTTTAACCACTATATATTTGGTAGAAGAATGTGGAATAATAGGACGGTACAATCTCCTAGACGAATGTGTAAACCTGCAATAGTGAAGCTAACATCATATAAAGTCTACGACAATGCGACTTCAACGCTAACTCACACTATATAATATATATACCGAGTCTGTAAAGGATACTAACACTATGGCTATTGTGTTAGTAACCGATACCAACATTATTGTACTGAAAAGGTACATGGTACTAACACTATGGTTTCCGAGTCGGAACATGGTAACAACATGATGAATATCAGTTTATGCTATAGTTCATCGAAATTGAGAATTACAACAATTTCTGAACACCTGTTACTTCAGCAAATCCATACACTCTGGCCTTGATCGATATCTGTTATCACATTTCGCGGTAAGCATGACATCATTGAATTCAATATATTACAGTTAAATACTGTTTGTTGCGAAGACCTAATATATATGCAAGTATGTATTAGGTTTTGCGAACCTAGTAACAAATTAGTTTAGTTGTGACCAGAAGGATAAACCAAAGGCAGCATGAACGGATAGTATAATCTCATGACATGATTGCTTTCTGGTCACAACTGAACTAATTTGTTACTAGGTTCGCAACACCTAATACATACTTGTTCTACTAACTAGTTTGTTTACCTGTTTCAGAGCACAAAAATGATTCGATCTATTCCTTTTCTCACCAAGGTAGTAGTGCGACATTTAGACTAGTGTTAGATCATTCAGAGGTCACAAAATGAGAAAGAACGCTAAGCGATTTGTCTTCAAGTGTGTCATATACCCAAAGAAGGAAATCACTCGGTACGCTCATTCTAATTTAGTATATTTCTCTACTTAGTATTAACTCTAACATAGATAATTTAGCTCAAGTTAGCGATTACTGTCACTTCCTCACTATGATCAATAGATTTACTCGATGGCCTGCCATATCAACCGTCTGCAACAATTCTGCAAATGACGCCAGTAATTGTTTCACACCTGCGTTGATAGACCATTATGATGTTTCAGACGAAATTATTAAGAATATAAGTACATATTTTTATTCCAATCTTTCAAAAAGACTACACTTCCTGCTATGTAATTTTAGTCAGACGACTGCTAACAAGCACAGTTCAATAGTATGGAAGAGAGAAAGCATATTGGGATCAAAGCTCCTTTAATATCTCCGTATGTTAATGGCAAATGAGTCGGTGTATTACCCTTAGTCCTTCTTTCGATGCGTTTCCGTGAACAAAAATGAATTCGAGCCTAAGCGTCAAAACTCTTGAGTGACAGGGTCTTACGCCTAGGTAGTTAGCTTCTCTGTTTACTACCATCTCAGGATAACCAAAAATTTGAAAATTTCCCTTGACGACTTTATTTCAATGATATATTATCCCAGCAGCCAAGATGTATTTCACGTCCATTCTTCAAATATCACCAACTCCATAGTTGCAGGAAAGTACTTCTTCGTAACAAAACAACATAATTATTGCAACCCTAATCATGTTTAATTTCGACATCTTAAACTGACCTGACTATAGACCAATCACGTGCTTTTCATCGCTGATAACAATCCCACGCTTTGTGGCCCACATTGTAGCAGCTGCATCGTCCCGATTTTTCTGCATATTTTACTGTTGCCGTCATCAATAATTGCCTAAAATGCTTAAATTAATCACCTTCTATACGAATAAAACAGCAGGGGACACAACAAGGCTGTCAGGACTTTAAGATAGCGACCTCTTAGCTGGCACTTTCTTGATTCAAGATTTTTGCCGTTATATTTTAACGGCACTTTTCCGGGTTAACTAATTTAATCATTTTCACGCTTCTCTCAATGTAACGTCTTACAACTACTTCGTGAGTGTTTGTTCCTTTTTAACAGTTGGAATTCTTCTTAACCTTCTTGGCAGACTTTATCTCAGTTTTATAGTAGCCATTTGAAATATACTAAGTTATACCTAATGTGTCTTCTCGGTGAGTAAAGTCGATGTCCCGCATTAGCGCTGGTAAGATTCAGCTGAGTATTCTTAAAGGATTATTTATAAATTCTTCTCGAGAGGCCATATATTTTAACATGTAAATACCCATATAAACTTTACTATAAATAAATGTAGAAGCTGGCATATGAATATTAATTGGCAACGGTAAATAAAGCAATCGAAAGAAACATTTCTGAGTAACTTGTAGGGTTGCAAAAGTAACACATGCAACTGTGAATGTTAACGTGATAGGAATACTTGAAGTGCACTAACTTTGGACAAATATTTTTGATCAAATTTATTATAACATAATAAGTACACCGAGGTTTCTGTAATCGCTATCTGGCATTGGCTTGACACTTACCTGCAATGAGTAGGAATTACTCTGCATCTGAGAAGGTGGAATAGTTTTCATTGACGACGTTGAATCACGTTCAACAATGGCATTGTTTTGACTACGATCATTCGATTTCAGAAATGAATTCGTCTGATTTGGAGAAGCATATGACAAAGGAGGACACTGTTGATATTGCGGGTAATGACGAAGCATTTGTGACGGGTGCAACAATAAAGGGTCGGCATCATGAGTATTGGAGTATGACTGGTGGCCTGTCTTGTGTGGTGTATTTGATTTAGGGCATGAATTACATTGCGACCGCGATTCAAGCGTCCGTTGGGAGATCAGCGTGGAGCTAGATGCATCAGATATGAATCGTTCCGTAGCAGTCACAACTTCAATAGGTTGAAGATCAAAGTGTGGGGCTGAATGTTGTGCACTTTGCCAATTGTTGCCCTGATTGGTCTGTTCATCACAGAAATTAGTACGAGGCCCGGAAAGAGAGTTCTGCATAGGAGAAACTTTTAATTGTGCAGGCTGTGAGGCATGCAAAATATGCGGCTCTTGATTGTCTTTGTGTATCGGTTGAGTAGAAATACGATCCGTGTCCGGCAAATGAACAGTTGATTTGGAATTTGTCGCCCCTTTTGCCTGGTTAGATCTGCCCCTGGTGTAATTTCCATTCAAACTTTGATTCATTTGTGTTTTGTTTTGCAATTCTTTTGGGTATTATTTTTTAGTAAAAAATTGAAGATATATTTTTAATTTAACACAAAAGAGTCATTGATTTCATGCAACATCGCTATTCACCCACAAAAACAAAATAGTGTATATTCTTAGTGCATAATACGCGTTCGCAAATGCAATGAAAGACAATATAGTGAATGCAAAAATTTAATTCTTTTATACATTTAATATCCATTGTTGAGTGATAATATTTGAGCGCAGATTTCTTCAACCCCCTTGCAAAATGCAAAAACGTGAGCCTAAATCTAACTCAAAGCAGCTCTACCTGCTAATGAGATTTTGAGCAAAATGTACGATTCTAAAACTTGTGGATGAATTAAATTTGCTAATTTATGCCATGCTATGGTATATAGATAATATAAGCATATAGTTACAGCATTCTATACCATTTCGAATCAAAATTTGTCTTTCAATTAGCATAGTTTTACTATCGTGTTGAAAGCTTCATTTATGACCGTACAAATAAAACAGAAAATTTTAAAAACATTATGTATAAAAAATTGAAAAGCAGATAATACTCGAGTCACGTGAAATTCAAGTCAAACTTTGTTACTCTATACCAAATTGCAGTAAGAAATAAACTTGCTTGATAAAAACAAACCGTGGTCTATTACATGCATTTTTCCCGCTCTCTTGGGCATTGATCAGTCCAAAAAAGACACTAATTGTATCCTTATATAGTGTTTTAATAATCAATTTAATGAATAAGTAAGTATGTATAAGTTGTTGCGAAACTAGTAACAAATTAGTTCAGATGTGACCAGAAGGATAAACAAAAGGCAGCATGAATGGAAAGTATAATCTCATGCACATTCGTTTCGTGCTTACTGGCGACTCATAAGTAGGAGCCGGTATTACGCTCTTTAACCACTATATACTTGGGTGAGGAATGTAGGATAATAGGACGCTACAATCTCATAGACGAATTTGTAAACCTGCAATAGTGAAGCTAATATCATATAGTCTACGACAATGCGAATTCAACGCTAACTCACACTATATAATATTTATACCGAGTCTGTAAAGGATACTAACACTATGGCTAATGTGTTAGTAACTGATACCAACATTATTTAATGAATACTCACAAAACTGTATTTTTAATTTGACACTCCCACTAATTTTGATGTTAAATTATTTAAAACTAACTTACGTTTATTACTTAAATCCAAAAGTCTAAAATAGACATAAAGATTTAGTTTACCAATACAAATTCCGAAGCTGGTTCTTCATTGTCTTCTAGCAAGGTCTCAAATTCGTTTAACCGACGACACAAAATCCTAGTCAAATGTAATCTCTTTCTTCTCAGAACGAACTATCACGAAATCAATGGAAGCGCTTCTCTATCACAACTCCTATCAGCCGTATTTTTAAATACATTGCTAGTTACTATTTCATTCAACTTTACATATCCCTAATTTTGAATTGTATCTTATCATTTTAATTATTCAGCCAGATGGCCTTTTTTGCCAAATTAAATTATTATTATTATTATTATTATTATTATTATTATTATTATTATTATTATTATTATTATTATTATTATTTGAACCAATAGTGCATACACCAAAAATTCTTTGATTCGGGAGTCAGATCAGTGCTAAAACTGTGACGCACCTTCAATTTATGTTTTACAAATTAAATATGACAAGTGGCCAGTGATATGTGATTGTTGATCGATCCTGGATAAGCATATACTGTGATAAAAGATATATATTGACCAGTGCACACTCTACAAAAGGTATGTAGATGATATCTTGTCGTTCATCTCAGAGGAAGCAGACCCTTCCGAAATCCTCAAACAAGCAAATGGAGTCGATCCAGACATCAAATTTACTCTCGAGGTAGAGAAAGACGACAGTTTTCCCTTCCTTGACATCAAACTCACTCGAGAAGCAAACGGAAATTTGACACTGGCCATACATATAAAAATCCACTTTCACCGGACAATACATTCACTACAACAGTAGTGTGCCAAAATCCCACAAAAGAAACTTAGTAAACAACCTAGCAAACAGAATCAGGAAGATCTGCTCTGAACACAAGATTGAGGAAGAACTGGGCTACCTCAGGAAAAGTTTGCTAATGAACAACTACCCAGAGCGTTTCATTGATGTCAACATCAGACCACGGCAGATTCGTACTAGAGAGGATACCGGCAAGCAGGTTTTCCTAAACTTACCATTTAGAGGCGACGTACCAGCCTCAATAATTGCACGGCGGCTGAATAGAATAACTAAGGACAACTTTCCCAGTGTTAAAGTTAATATGACATTAGTACACAGAGAATCATGAGGTTGGATGCCAAAGATCAATTGCCAATTCTCTCCAAATCATTCATAGTCTACAAATTCTCATGTATGTGCGGTAGCACATATATCGGACGTACGAAGAAGCAATTGATAAGCAGAATCCAGCAACATTTGCCACAGAAATTGATTAACAAAGGCTTGCCACCGTCAGGAAAATCAGCTATTTCCGATCATATATTGGCAACGGGGCACCCTGTCAATTCGACCAATTTCACAATTCTACATAAAGCAAAATCAGAAAAATTATTATTTATCTACGAAGCCCTTTACATAAAACAACAAGCACCTGACCTTAATATTCAAAAGTTTCATCAACATGATATTCTTATCGACTGGCCAAGAATAACAATCGGATTGGCAACAAACTGAAGTGGAAATAACAGAGGCGCATACGATGACAGAAGTCTCCAAACAATGTGAGCGTTTAACACTGCAATCAACACTGGCGTTGTTACCACGCGAAAACGACAACTTTGCGCAACGAGGTGAAACGATCAACTATACTGGGAAATATAGCACTTGTATATGCAACAGTGAACAATGCGCACAAATGGTTAATTCTCAAGCTATCAAAACAATAATGACAAGATCTCAGACATCATTTCGCAATACTGCGAGAATGACCTTTACATGCAAACACGCATACACACAAACACAAACGCATACACACTCACCAACTAGCCAAAACAAGAAACAGCAGTAAAAACGAGTCAGATTTGTTACCACTAGCATAATCAATTGAAAACCCAAAATGTATAAATATGTAGGATTGTATAAGAGATGATTAGTATTCACGAAATAAATGGCCTTTATCCACTTTGTTATTTGTGTTTTCCTAATCATAAGAATACTGTGGTAAATTAAAAGGAATGGACATCATAAAAAGGTATATATATATATACATATACATACCATACGTTTACGATATTGATAGCCAGGAGACTTAAGTGAAAAATTGCTTTTTTTGTAGGATTATGATTTATTTTACCTTTAGCACATTATGATAACTGTATGGTTTTATTAAAGCTGCGCAGTGCTAGAATATATACCTGCTATATATATATATATATATACTAAAGGATCATTTTATAATATATATATCCTCAGTATAATCTAAACATTACAAACTCTAGCAAATGCATTTTATCAAGTAGATCCGTTTAGTTCTTATTGGACGCTCAAGAAGTCTTAGCAAGTATGCCCACAACCGAGGCTCGAACAGGGGGACATTACTCTAAGATACTTGAAACCCTTTTACTGAGTCATAAAAGCCGCACACTACATGCAGTTTTCGGTTTATACGAACTTATGCTTTTGGATCAACCTTTTGTTCAACTGGGGCTTGTTTTGCATCGCTTTATCAAACACGTAAGCTCATTTTTAAGAAATGCCCTATTTTTTCCAAGTTTATTTGGTGATGTCTCTATTTCAATTTAATTTGAATTTTTTCTTTAATATTTTTAACACGTTTAAACAAGTCTTAAGATTATCAATTACAATAGCTTAGAAACTCATAAGCATTTATAAATCAGAAGATGTATTACTACTGGCAACGTGGTCTTTGAACAATTTATACTCGTAAATTGCTCATTTTTGTGCAGGATTACTACTGTTTTTCACAGATTTGAAGAAATATGCTGGTGTACTCTTGATGCAGGCCTGTTTCTAGATCTACCGATGTAATATGCACTGCAAGTAAATTGAAATTTTTATACAAAAAAATGGTATGTACGACAAGGAGAGGCTGCCTTTTTTCTGAAAACATATCAATTTCGATTTTCCTAAAACGACACTCGTATTTATTTAAAGACAGTGGGCTTTAGTTGCTCTGATAAACATTTTGAATGTTTCGGATGGACGATCAACTCCACAGTAAAAAATAAGCATTAATTTGCGATTGTATTTTGTTTTTACCTCGATTGATCAGGATTTCATTACTTTGCCTAAATCAGTCAACATAAACTATATTCCTCAATGTATTGTTCAGCAGATTTTGCGCAACATCAATATTCATAAGTGAACAAATCTTAAAAATTGGATGAGGTTCCATACTTGAGCCATTGGTTCACTATTGGAATAATGAACACACTGCTTAGTGAATCTCTATTTCTTGTGTGTTGATATTGAGATGATACCTTCTCTTGCTCCCACGTCCACAAAGGATAGTTATCCGTCTGTTTTCTTCTAATGTAAACTGGATTGCTTCGTTGACCGTCGCTTTATAATGAATAAATGCATTAGTATTTTCATTCTTTCTTACGGCCATGTACAGATCCCCAAAGAAGCATACGTATGAATGGTTTCAATGAAAAGTTTTTTAATGTTGTCTTCAAGTGGTGAATGTATATTCGCTAAAATCGGTCGTAGATGTTTATCCATGCCTATGTCGTCAATTATTTTGAAAGTTTCTCCTTGGCTTTCCTAGGTTCGAGCCCCATTCGTAGCAAAATTGAAGACAGTACTTAAAGAGTTCCAAATACGGATGAATCGGCTTATCGGATGATTTGCCCTTGCTACTTCTACAAAGTTTCGTTTATGCTAACAAATGTATGTACATAATGAGGCTGGTATTTATGTAAAGCTCGGAACCTAGTTAATTTCTGTTAACCTACGTGTGGTTTGACAATTAAGTCATGTTAAATAGTTATCAAAATCGCAAACTAATAAATCTTTGCCATCGTACATGTACCCAACTTCAAAGTACATTCTTTTCATCCCCAAGCTTTTATTAGAAACTTGTCTGAACAAATTTAGACTAAACTATATACTTTTTAATGCACCTTCACAAATAAATATCGTGTGCTACTAACTTAAAGAAATAATTCGTCTTCATCCTTATGGTCTTATTTTAACCCTTGAACGTTGATTTATGATCCTGTTCATCGATGCCGTATAAGCTTTGCCATTAATTATAACGGGGATCATTATATGTTGCCTATCAGAACGATGCTATCAAAGTGTCTGTGAATGAGATAGAAAATGATCAAATAAAATTCAAACATTAATGCATGAAAACAGCTATATTATATTAGTCTTATCGTACATATATATATACATATATATATATATATATATATATATATATATATATATATATATATGATATATTTATCGTTACCCTGCTTAAGCGCGTAGAATGTAATTCAAAAGGAAATTAAATTGGACTGGAACAAAGACATAACTGACAGGCCTTCAAAAATAGTCTACGTTCCACAAAATATGACACAATCGTCAATTACGGAAACACTTACAATGAAGGCGATAACACACCACATGAAGTTACGCAAAAGAAATGGTCTAAATTGCGTAAAACAAAAAGAGACATAGCGGATAGGGGATTGGTTACGGCAAACGTGCAGCTGGGATTGGATGAACGAATATATTAGCGAATCCAGAATAATGACTGTAGATACTAGTAGAAATAAGATTTATTAATAAATTTTATTCCATGAAATAAGTGTGTTTTCGTTTTATATATATATATATATACATATATATATATATATATAATGTGAAGAACATTTGGTCTAAGTAACAAAATATATTCAAATCGAATACGAAACCACAAAAGTATTAAATATTCGAATCCAAAAGCTCTACATAAATAGCTTAAATTTTCAAATTAGTTCTTAATTTGAAAGTTGCTGACAACGAAATTAACAACGGTCTCTTGAAGTTTTCTCTTATATTATAAATATAACGTTATATATTTAGGACAAAACTATTTTCTTCGATTGAATTAAACCAAATAGGGTAATTAGGTTCATAAGCACCATCTTGTTTAATGCGTTAATGGCTAAATAAATTCTAAATAATACAACAGACTACATACCAAATTGAGGAAGTCTGTTGGAGAAACCAAGATTAGATGTTGAGTTGTAAGTGGAAAGTTGTGCCTTGGGACCACCAATACAACTGCTGTTCGTGTTATCAGCCAGTGGAGTTCTCCGATGATATGATGTACCGTAAATATAGCTATCCCTATTTTGAGAAGTTGAATTAAAGGCTTGCTTTCGGTTGGGCTCATAGTTAGAATTTTCTTCTATGATAGCAGATACTGTTGAGGTATGATCAGTGGTCTTTGAATCAAAAAGATTATCATTAACAGAATCAGCATAATCAACAATGTCAGCATTTACACCGTTAATATAATTATTGGAATAAACAAATCCACATGGTGTATGGACGTTCATGTTATGCACTTGGCACAGTTGTTTTCCATTTTCTGGAACATATTTATGTACTTCTTCCACTTTAAAATTTTTCACCAAAATTCGTGGTTGATCGGGTTGTTCACCTTCTGGCTGTGAAGTATTAGGAAAGGATACACGTTGAGGTGCATCCTGTTGATTGTTATGGTATCTGGTGTCACCTGATGATCTTTCTACGTTTATAGTTGTTGATTGCGTTTGAGCGCTTGTCAACGACTGGTCTTGATGAGAGGAATTACAAGAATAACTTTTGTAGGAATTGTTCTTGTTCAGATTGTCAGTGTAGTCTTGTGACTCTTGAAATACTTTCGACTGTTCTCGCTGTTTTCTATCACTTCTGATGCCATTTTGATATGTGGTTGACGAAGCCGAACCGGAAGATATAGTGGAAATTGTTTTTTGTGAAGTGGACGACTGAAAGAAAATTAAAAAAATAAGAAAGCACATTATACTATAACTTTTGGACAGTGCACGTAAATATATTCACTAACAAATGTTTAGGACTTATGAACATCTGCTTCCGGAAAAAAATGTATATCGAGTTGAACGTCTATTGAACCACCGCTTTGTGGTCCATCATGATTTAGCCGGACTGTTCTCACAGTCTGTCATACAAAATGAAGTTTACTTTCCTGCATTTTACTCGCAAATTTATCTAATATAGCCACAACTGCTTCTAAAGAGTTCAATTCAAAAGCCTACCCAACTGAGTACTAAGCTTTATTTCGATCGAGAATTGATTACAGCAAAACTGTATAAACAACAAACAGCATTTAACTGTTATACATTGAATTGGATGATGTCATGCTTACCGCGAAATGTGATAACTTGTATCGATCAAGGCCAGAGTGTACGGATTTACTGGAGTAACAGGTGTTCAGAAATAGTTGTAATTCTCAATTGCTGTGAGCTATAGCATACATTGATATCCATCATGTTGGGACCATGTACCGAATCGGCAACCATAGTGTTAGTACCATGTTCCTTTTCGGTACTATAATGTTGGTGTCGATTACTGACACAATAGCCATAGTGTTAGTATCATTTACAGACTCGGTATATATAATATATAGAGTGAGTTAGCTTTGAAGTCGCATTGTCGAGACTTTATATGACGTTAGCTTCACTAGAGCCGGTTTACACATACGTCTAGGAGATTTTACCGTCCTATTATCCCACATTCCTCACCCAAATATATAGTGGTTAAAGGGCGTAATACCGGTTCCTAATGATGAGTCGCCAGTAAGCACGTAACGAATGTGCATTAGATTATACTTTCCGTTCATGCTGTCTTTGGTTTATCCTTGCATACATATTAGTTCTCCGCAACAAACAGTATTTAAAACAATATCCTGTTATATAGGCGACTTTATATAATACTTCAGGTCATTTATATTCTTTAATTTGAATTTTTGTAGTTCCTGAATCATCAAATACTACTTTTTATTGTAAAATTGTTCTATAACATGCACATCCTACTATGACACAAAGACTTTATAAATAATGATTAAAAAAAATATAATATTTAATAATTATTTATTAATTATTTATTAATTTAATAAATAAAAATAGCAGTTCTATCTTTATTATTGGTTAAACACAGCTTTCAGTGTTATATTTAACCGCAAAAATGAAACTATAATAATTTTATTAATTTAATTAATGAATAATATATAAATAACCTCTTGCAACCCTGCACAAATACCACAGAAATTTCTGTTTATTTGCACTTATTCAATGTGCCAATAAGGCAGAGTCATTCAAGTCTCTTACATGAGCCCTGTTTGCTGCTAGATTTCTGTAGCTATTCTCAAATCCAAGTGACTCTTTGGAAAGTAGAATACGGCGAGGCTGGGATAAGTGTATAACTTGAGGACAAATATTCACAACACATTTCATGAAAAAAATGTTTAAGAGCTCAAGTTAGATTGGCTCTTATTCGCAATGAGATTAATTTATTCATTGATTGTTGCCAATTTAACAAAATTTGTATGGATTTAAAAAATACATTTAAAAGCTCCGATATTCTGGCCTAATAATTATGAAATTTATAAGATATACAGATTTTCTCATATTTAAATCATATTAAATATATGCAGCTCCGTATCAAAATCAATTTTAAATCGTCTCGTAAGACTAAAGGAGGTTTTGAATTTTAGGACAAAAAACTTGCATTATAAAATGGAGAATTTAAAAATCATGGCTTATGACTTAATTCAAGAATTCGAAAAGCGAACTCGTAAAGTTAAAAGAAGGCAATTCTTTAGGCTTTTAATACAAAGCTTGACTATGATTTACTCACGATGACAGATCCAATACTGCTCGTCCAATTTGGAGATGTTGTCGAAAATTTCTGAAATTCCTTAGCAGACGAAGCTGATGCAAGCTGGTAGTCTCCGGGCATCGCTGATAGTCGAGCCAAATTTGTCAGACTTACGGAGGTTAATTGATAATGCTGCTCCCACTGACGCTGCAAAGTAGATTTAAATAAATGTTTAAAATAGAAACCTGAATATCTGCATCCTTCATGTACGTTAATGCAATTATAAAAATGCCGTGCTTTAAGTTCGTTTGAATGGAATTAAATATTGATAAATTCTTAGAGTTAGATTTTCATATTTCAAATATACAAAACAAATATAATGAATGCAAAATACAGGAAGAAAGCCTTTTAATTTGGCGGAGCAAGAAAAAAACCTTAAATTAAGTCACAAGATAAAAGTGTCAATCTATGCAACATTTAATCATACGAGCATGCATTTAAAATTAAACGAACATTGGTTGCGCGGGCGGTGATAAAAATTATTATAATCAAGGTTGCGGTCTTGCTATAAGCACCTGACCCATTAGTTACTTACATATGTTAATATAAACTAAGAAATGTAAAGTTTAGAAAAGGCGATTAATCTAGTAAATAGGTTTCGTCCATATTTGGAGCTCATCGTGTAATGGCCAGAAATTGCCGCGGACAGGGTTCGAACTTGGGCACGTTTACTTCGTAATCTGACTCTCTAACCACTGAGCCACTCTGTCGCACACTACAAAAAAACGTATCTCTAGAAATAAAAATACGATCTGGTAATTACCGCTTTTTATGTAGTACAAGACATATAATGACTCTACACTGCTTTAATTCCATAGATTTGTCATCCTTAATTACTCACGAGAAATTAAACAATATTTTTACTTGCAAAATAATATATTTTATCAAAAGTGCTCGTAGACCCTTGATGAATTAAACTTACCTAGTGTAACTAAGTAAATAAAATATTGAAAGTTAGTGGCTAGTTTTTATATTTACTCTGTAAGCATGGTAAAATTAACCAAAAACCAGACAGTCTATGGAGTTAACTTTGTTCCTAACTGCACGTGTTCTTCAAACATCGCCTTTCAAAAAAAATTTAGAACAAAACTTATTCACGGTCAAAATCTGAATTCTATTGCATAATAATTGTGTGTAATTCTACAATACTAAAAAATATTCTAGCACTCAGCTAATTTTAACTTCATTTAGTTATATATGTAACAATAGTTTATTTATAATTCCAAAACTGTCGTTACTTACCTGATCGTGCAGACTCTGTGCATGATTTTGATGTTGGGAATATTGTTGCTGGTTGTATTTCGACGAAGGAGACAAATGAGAGGAGAATTCCGGAATTTCATTTGATTGCATTTGACTGGCACCATTTAACGCACAGCCAACCTGGCTTCGCGATGCCACGTTCTCAATAATGTTAAATCTGTTTGGAGCAGGGTTATGATTTTGATAGAATGACTCCTTTACGCTTGATTGAACTGCACACTCATCCAACTGAAAATTAGTTTGTTTCATACCGTCAATTCCAGTACGAGTTTGGCCAAGCTGATTTTCTTCGAAACAATTTCCAACATCATGGCCAGTTTTTAAAGGGTTGTAATTGTTGGCCAACATATTATCTGTTAACGTTGGAGACAAACGTTGATCTAAATGCAATGAAACTGGAAGACCGCGCTCGTTCTATACACACAGACAATTTTGGAAAAAATAAATTATTATTAACAAATTATGCAGCAAAAATGCATGTTTGCCATGTGTTGCTATTCTAATACATTAGTTAATATCTTACAGATCAACCCATTCTTAAAGAAAAAGTAAAATTGAATTCATATATATATATATATATATATATATATATATATATATATATATATATATAATCAGTAAAAGTTCATTATTATATGAAGTAGCACAGGCAGTTCACCAAGTAGATCAATTCTGTCATTATTTGGAATTTTTAAAGTACTTACCAGAATTGCCCCGAACGGTGCTCAAATCTTGCTACATTTGATTTTGGGTTTTGTAATGCTAAGCTTTGCCTTAACTACTGCTCACTACAATTAATTTCCAATTGTCTGTCAAATTATGCATTTGTTGGCCTCTCACTTAGTTGTAGCTCATTTTTCATCATATTCAACAAGTGATATCAGATCTTAGGTGGCTAATTAGAGCTTTGGAGCGTAAAAAATTCTAAATTAGATTTATGGCTGAAACTTGTGAATAGTTTGCGACACGGACGGTACAGTGGTAAATACTAAATCCAGAAGCAAATGCGCCTCGGTCGCGGCAAATTCTGGAAAGTATTAGAGGCCATCTCAACCATGTCAAAACTGGTCTACTTGATGAATTGCCTTTGCTACCTCGTGCAACAATTAGTTTATAGAGATATATATATATATATATATATATATGTATGTATGTATGAGAATTAAATAGACATACTGCGGTGGTCATCAGGAAAAAATTGTCAAGTTGTAGCCATAATTATGATATTGTAGAGAACACAGTATAGCATAACTTGTAGGAATCACGATCAAAGCAGGACTGATTAGTGTCTTATTCGCAAAACTACATTATCAATGACATTCGACACGCACACCATGCTTTGAAGTTTTTCATTTTTCTCTAAACAATTTTTGTATCATCTAAAGGCAATATTTTAAATAGAGCTAACAGCAATTGCGAGATGTGGCCTATGTGATCTACTGGTCACCTTTGGATTCATTTAGAATTTTGGCATATAGCTCTTCACAATACAATGATATGCAAGATACGCTTAGGATTCCAACGACTATTCATTTTGTAAATTTACGAATGTGAAACGCGAGGCGAGCATATATTCACAAATTTACGTTATCTGTAATTGAATCCCGTTTAAAATTTTTAGTTGAAGTATATTGTGGTTTCTTTTCTCATTAAAACAACCAGTTAAATTTTTTTTTAGCAAAAAAATTACTATCATGAATAATCTCTACGCAACTGCCAGTAAAGAACGACTGTAATCTAATGTCGAACACACGATTCATTAATGGTGGTCATCAACGTATTCTAAAAAGACACTTCACTGCTATGCTTGATTTGAATGCGAAAAATTGGAGCATCACTGTCTAAATGTTAATTCACAAAGAGTTTTTAAAAAATAATTTCCAAATTTAAAAATGTATTTTGGTACTTCTACAATTTTTACCGGGTTTCCGAAAAAAGGGAAGCATTGTTGCTTTAGGATGAAACATTAGATTCAGTTTACATACAATTTATCTGATCAAAATGACTTCAGAAATTTTAGGGGTCAAGAACACAAATTTATTGGCGATTTCTCAGCCGTTGTTGCAGCCATTAAACAATCCAAACTTTGATTTCGCGGGTGTTTATTGAATTTATTTATAACGAGCTCACAATAGCACAAACACCACCAGTCACAAATTTAATTAAAGTAACCCCACAAATTAGTGAAAACTGTCTTAAATTTGTACTGACGCATTTGAACCAAAATTTGTCGCATAATTTTAAGTGTCCGTTTTAGAAATGAGATTGGTATTTGTTTAAATTAAATAAACTTGATTCAAATAATTATCCTCATCATCATCCATTCAACCAATGGAAACTTAGATAATAATTCTTAACAAGTCATACATATGTATTTAGTGATTAACTTTCACGCGTAATCACACGCTTCAATAGAGGACAGGCATGAGCGTTAGCTTATAATGGTTTAGCAAACTGGCAATATTTCATCAATTTTTTTATAGAAATTCACCTTGTAAATACTAAATTTTGTATAATCTGTTTAGTAGATTTTTTAAGTTTTGAAATTTTCGGATTTTATTCTTTATGCTTAGTATCAATTTAACACCAACCGCCGAAGAATTAATGTCGCTGAAAAGAATGCACAATTTCAAATTCGTTGGCTAGAGTATACTTTGGTGTTGACTAGAATCAAGCTACATTCCATAATGATTAAATTCATAGGTCTACTACTTTGGCCCTTATAGAAATACCAAGAGACATTTTATATTATACTCTTTCATTTCATTTTTTGGTACCTAACTATTTGTGTACAACTAGACCGATTTGTTTTGTTTTTTGAACAGCTATAGAGTATAGAAAATTGGTATGGTATTCTACAATTATTTTATAATATAAATAAGTTTTTTATAATCTAAAACGAAGTGTGTATGCGGAAATTAATTTTTAGACAATTTACTTTATAGCGAGGTTTATTTAGAAAATTGTTAATTTACCTCGAAATACGCAGTATCTTGAACAGGCCTTGCTAGCAGTTGCATTACGGATATTGTTTGTATGGCATATTAAAGTTAAATTTTTGCATAGTGATAAGCAGGATAATAGCATCCTGAGTTATCTATGAGAACATATGATAAGTTTTCATAAATTATATAGAGCAAATGAGACGATAGTGCTTCCAGGCAAGACGCTTTGCACGCCCTACTCTCCATTACTAGGAGGTTTAAATTCTGCCGATGTATTCGCATGCGAGAAATAAGTCCTGTAATATTATTTCCTCAATTTTTTATTGCGCAATCAATAATTTCTAAAAATGAGAATGCCATTTTATGAAAGAAAATTAGTGAAATACTTCATTTTTATGTAATGAAGCAAAAAAATTATTTTAAATTTAAAATATTGAGTTAAATTGCGAAATATATGTTAAAATCATATAAAACAAACAACAGCACCTGTGAATTCTGTACTAGCGTTTATGTGAGGAAATTTAATATAAAGGTCGCAGACAAATTTCCTTAGATTTTCCTCTTAAGTGTGACGAATTAATGCAACTTAAGTCCTTTTCAGAAAATATGAGACTTCACAATAAGATATAAGGAATACCCTTTGAATACATTGCCCGAAAGCTTTTTATATTAAATAGGTCAACGTGAAAATCATAGCACGCAACGTGTGATTTACACATAAATTAGTTTTCTATAGTCTATTTTATTGATAGCATAACTTTAAACGAGTTGAAACTTCATTCATTGTAAAGCAGTATATTTTATAATATCGAATATATCCTAGGTAAGGAAAGCAAGGTTTCTTTCCAGAATCTACTATCTTATTTACGTGTGTTTTCTTTTTTCGTATTTGAATTTTAGGCGTGTTTTGATGCGAAAAATAAACTTTAGTCCATTTTATTGAATTATTAAATGAGAACTTTAACATAATAAACAGAGAAACACTCACACAAGTACGCTCCGTTCAATTTTACAAATTATCGACATGCGAATTCTAGAACTTTGGTTGTTCGTTTGTTGTTGTCTTTGGTTTATCTTTCTGGTCACAATTGAACTAATTTGTTACTATGTTCGCAACACCTAATACATACTTGTATATATATTAGCTCTCCGCAACAAAAAGTATTTAACTGTTATATATTGAATTCAATGATGTCATGCTTACTATGAAATGTGATAACTGATATCGATCAAGGCCAGATTGTATGGATTTACTGAGTAAATAGGTGTTCAGAAGAAGAGTAATTTTCAATTTCAGGAACAACTATAACATACATTGATATCCACCATGTTAGTACCATGCACAGACTCGGAAACTATTGTGTTAGTACCATGTACCTTTTCAGTGCTATAATGTTGGTATCGGTTACAATCGGTTGCACAATAGCCATAGTGTTAGTATCCTTTACAGACTCTTTATATATACTATATAGAGTGAGTTAGCGTTGAAGTTGCATTTTCGAGACTTTATATGATGTTAGTTTCAGTACTGCAGGTTACATCTGTCTAGGGAGATTCTACCTCCTAATATCCTACATTCCTCACCCAAATATATAGTGGTTAAAGGTTTATTACCGGCTCCTACTGATGGGTCACCAGTAAACACGAAACGAAGTGCACGATATTATACCTTCCTGTCTATGCTGTTCTAGTTTATCCTTCTGGTCACAACTGAACTAATTTGTTACTAGGTTCGCAACACCTAATACATACTTGCATATGGCAAAATGGTTTTAAAAGTTTTTCAGGCTTTAAAACTCACTTTATTATTTCATGAAACTAGGATTTTAACAATTCTAAATTAGGATTAAATGGTTTCATTTCCAAATTTAGAAATTTTGCCATATAATATATTAAATTTAATATTTTGCTAAAGTAAAGATAGATTTATCCGTATAATATTTATAATCACTTATCTTTTTTATATATTGGAGCCAGTAGTTTATATCCTGACGTTTATTTTCTACATTTCAGAGAACGTCATCATTGGTAACCTTATATTCTCTTAGCCAGATAATACAGAATAGCAGATTAAATAACGCATTATTTTCTATACAATTTTTGTTGCTTTCGTAGATGAGTACTGAAATATCTCTGTTTATGTGTTAAGGAAAGAGGACGCAATACGTCAGGATGTTTAATAAACGCTCCGATAAACTTTTTAACTGAACTGAAAAATAAAACACTGACTTGTAAAGGTAAATTAAAAGAAAACTAATATTTATAATTTTAAATCAATCTTTAATTAGTCATTAAATACAGAGCGTGCATATTTTAAAAGGTTAAATATTTAGCGCATACATGAGACATTTTGAAAGAGTTCATTGAATTAAATATCCGACATTACATAAAAACAATCGATACACAATTTTTTTGATAGCTACTTATAGAATAGTCCGAGTCAATGATGTGAAATGTGTGCATTTCACTAAAAGAAAAGACTAAAACACTTACACATCCTGTCTTAATGCCAGGGTAAAAAAGCGTGATTTAAAAGTCTACTGAAACATGAAATACTTCAAAAGATCTGTCTAGTCAAGAGAAGTGCACTTCTTGAAACAAATATTAATTTGAATAAATCTTAATCAAACCGATTAAAATAACGCCGTAAAAATAACAAAAATGCACACAATGAATAATTTGCTGCATATTCGCAGATCTCAATCGACCACGATTTTTTGTGATTTGACATTTTAATAAGTAAAACCTATTTATATAAAATGTGAGGAATTTAAATTTACATTCATCTTAACTCTTATTCAATTTGACAAGCCTCACAGAACAACTACAATCAGCTACAAATATTCACGCGTATCGAACCTCATTGCAAATTATCAGAAGATAGATGCAACCAGTTGTATACTGCGTGTTGCGGAGAAATAATATATAAGCAATGGTTTATTAGGTTTTGCGTTCCTAGTAGCAAATTAATTTCAATATGACGAGAAGGATAAACAAAACTCAGTATGAAAGAAAAGTATAATTTCATTTGCACATTCGTTTTGTGCTTACTGGCGACTCATTAGTAGGAGCCGTTATTGAGCCTTATATCCATTATATATATGCGTGAGGAATGTGGGATAATTGGACGCTATATGCCCAAATACCATCAGTAGTTGAGTTAACTTCATATAAAGTCTTCGGCAATGCGACTTCAAAACCAACACACTATATATAACATATACCGAGCCTGTAAAGGGTACCAACACTATAACTGCCTATTGGGTACATGGTGCCAACACTATGTTTGTAGAGTCGGTACACGCAACCTTTTACCGGAGTTCAAATTGTGATATTTACGTAATTGTTAGAAACACTGAGAAGCTGTTCATAACTTTTGTAGTGTCACATAAATTTTACTTAAAGGGAAATTCGACCACACAATTTTTGGTCTATCACTATTAAACGAATTTTTTTATATCTTACTAAATTTATAAATGTTTAGAAACGGAAAATGTTGCTAATTGCACGGTTGTTCAGAACAATAGTCTAAATCAAATCTGCAGGCATAAATTGAAAGCAAATTCATTATTTATCTAACTGGTCTTACCAAAACTGAAACATTTAGGCTACTTTTGATTAGCATATGCTGTGCGTCTGATAAAAAAGAATGTAAAATACGCGCTTAATTCGTTTTAGATGATTTAATGTAACAAATGATATCACATCATGTGAAACTATTGACTGCTTGATTGGATACCATATGAAAATGTCTTCTCATTGGACGTAATTTCAAAAGATTTGTCCAAAAAATACACACAAATAGAATTTAATTTAATCTAATGGAGCAACGGAGTATGATTAATAACAAATCGGAGCAAGGCACAATCGTGAAAAACACTTAATATTAAATAATACAGAAATATTAGATGCAATATATTATAATATATATATATATATATATAATAATTCCATCGCAATATCTAGTTTTCAAATACGAAATGGAGAGAAATGACAGATGCTTGGTAGGTGATGGTTAAACCATATTCTTTGCTGGGTACGCAAATGAGAATACTTGTGACAATTAAAACACTCAAACTTTTCTAAAGCAAAATTTACTTCAGCCAAATTTTTTTCCTAGTCTAATGAAAATGACTGCAACTTTAAACGCATCAGTAATTTACTGAATTCCTTGTCATGAACAAGCGGGATTAATATTTTAACCAATGCATATGTTTGTTTCCTGTTTGATGTATGAAAACAGTTTTTGAAGTCCGACAACATTTTTTTAAATGTTCGGTTTAAGCACTGAAATACGTACCATTTACAGTCACAGTAGCTTTAGCGAAACATAGCATAGTTACTAGAACTTTTTATTGATTCTTCATTTACAAATAAACCATAATTAAATAAAAATTCTTAACTGAGTTCAAATACTAGCCACAATCAAAAAACGTATTTATATGCTGCAGTTGAAGAACACAAAACGAAAATTAATGTTTTTTTTAAAATTTAATTGATAATCTTATTCCATTAAATTCCCTTTTTAGTTCATTTATTAAGCAATCACAGCCTGCTCTAGTAACATTCCCAAAACTACAACGAAGTCTTAGCTTCAATAACTACTAAATTAACCAAATTTACTCAATTTTGAATAGGCAGATACCAAAAATAAACCTCTTTATAACATAAGTAAAACCCATGCGAATCCACCTGGATAATATTGTGAAGCTTTCAATAAGTTAGAAAGCGGCTCAAGAGATGAGTTGAATTCGATTGCTTACGTTATGTTCAGTTTATACCGAATATATATATATATATATATATATTATATATATATACATATATATATATATAATTATTTATTTATTTATTTATATTTATATCTATATTTATATTTACATAAAATATCATGCAAACGACTTTAATGAAATGATATTTTCCTATTAGATCTTAGATCATTCCTGTAACGGATGGTATATTAGGTATTAATTGATAACTATGATGATCCAACTTAATGCAAGAGTGGCAAAAACAAAAGTTTGTATGCAACTGAAAGGTGCATGTAATGCACCTATTTTGTGGCAAAGATGATAAATTACGCGGCTCTGAATTAAATGTTTCGAAGTTCTATTCCTGACAGCGGTCATTTTGACATATATATATATATATATATATATATATATATATATATATATATATATATATATATGTGTGTGTGTGTGTGTGTGTGTATGTGTGTGTCGAACGTGTAGGCATTTAGTCCAGTAGGTGAATATAATTTGTATCTTATGCTAGAGTTATATTATATCGAATATATATATATATATATATATATATATATATATATATATATGTATGTATAGATAAGGGAGTGGTTGAACCAGATCCATTTAGAGCACATACATAATTATGAATAATTTTCCTAATTATGTGACTGTAAATCGTCAATATTCATGTACTGATGTATTTTTTTCTATGATAATGTTGACATGTAAGCAATTATGATAAATTTAATCACAATTCATTTGTTATGCTTTTCCGCCTACTTTGATCAAATTATTCTCATTTTGTTCTAACACTCTTTCATTTTCTTAATTTTACTCTAATTTTTATTTGATTTTTAACTTTTTTGAAATTTAATTTATTCTCCCGTGCTTCATTTACCCCTTGCATTTCTATCCTATTCCAATTTCACTATTTTACACTGTACTTAAGTAATTCAAATTCATATCTCTTTTCACATACCATACATGTTTTTGATTTTAGTTGTTCTCTATTTTGAACATTTTGCAAAATTAAGTTACACTCTCCTAGCGTTATTATGATTCAATACATGTATTGAAATCTTAACCACGCTTTACAATAACTTAAGATTTTTAGAATACATCAGTTTAAACAATAAAATAATGTACTTAATGACATTTATAAAAGAAAACTTCGCTATGCTTAGGATTTTGTTTATACAAAAAGTAACTCATTAGAACCAATCAAAATTAATTACATGAAGTATTTTTTGTTGAATGCAGGTGCATAAAATGGATGCTAATTGACGCTTATATAAAATATCTCATGTCTGCTTTGAAACACCTACGCACTAACATGAAGATTGGCATAAGAAACATACACGCATATATATATATATATATATATATATATATATATATATATATATATATATATATATATATAAACAGGATTTATTGCAGAAACAACAAAGAACGAACACACGTGCATGTGAATTGTGATCATTTTTTGTGTAAACCTTGTGTATTCCGTAAAATAAAAATTCTCATTAGCAAAATTCCAATCAAAGAAGAGGGAGATTTCTGCCAAACTATCGATTAAAGTAATATTGACATGAAATAATACAAAATATTCTAAGAATAACATCGGCATCTGATTGTAAACTATTTAATTTACCAATAATAATTTTTACAAAAAAATAATCGAATACGTCAGGCCAAGATATTATTTTAGTTTATTCTAAAATAGAAGTAAATATGATGCCTTGACAACTCTTTCGTCGGTAACAAATGGCCAAACCCGAAAGAAAAAAAACTGTGTTAACCAAAGTCATAGGCAACGAAAGGCAACAGAATCTAAACGATACAAGCATAACAACTACTTTTTTCCGTCATTTTAATGCCACAGATTTGGGCAAAATTAATGTTCGTCAAGGAATGACTCCACAAAGTTGTAGAAGACCTTAAAGTCATGGGAAAATTCTCTGCAATCCAGCGAAATAGATAGGAAACGCTGTCAGGTTTTCATATATTTTAAGATTTATTATTTGTATTTAGTGCCAATAAATATTTTTTGGATATTTTGGTAATGCTCAAATTCATTTTTAAAATTAACGACATTCAAGTTGACAGACTTTTATTGTCCCTTATTGTTTATAATTTTTATAAGAATATGACTAGATTTATCTACACATTGCTTCTTTATTTCATGCATGGTTAAGAAATCAATTTGTAACAACAAGTTGGATTTCTAATGTCCCATTTAGGACTAAATTTAACTTTGCTGACATAGTTTCTAAAAGAATATATAAAATATTAAAATTTTCGTGTAGAAACATTAAATTGAAGTAATATCTAGAGCTCATATAGATTCATATAATATATTGCGATGCATTTTCGAGTGATTTTTTATTTTTCCATAAATCACTTAAAGTTTCCCCCTGAAACGTTCTTCAGTTTATAATTCAAATAAAAATTTACTTTTAAATGATGCGCGAAGTTTACTGTTTCTCTATTTACTAATTTCTCGATTTCCACGAAATTGATTATAAATTTTATAATTTTGCTCAAGGTTTAGTCAAATCAACGCTAAAGCTATTTTAATTCTGACTAATTTAGTAATACAATAAATTGCTACTTAATTATAACAGTAACATTAGCGTAAAATGCATAAAAATAACAACCTTGTGGAAGTCAAAGATTATTTTGCGTCATTGGCTACAAGTTTAATCCTGAGACGAGTACTACATTTCGCATAAAACACATCAATGCAATTGTTTATGTAAATGCAGCATATCTTCTAAATTTTGTATTAAATCAACTAAAAATTATATTATATACCAAAGTGCATCGTTTTTCCTGTTTATTTGGCGTTCGGACGTTTTAGTCGGGATTACATGTCGAAACAATTAAATAAAAAGGTAAGCTATTACGCAATCTCAGATTTGCTGATTTTTTGGGTTTGCACATAACAGATCATCCATATTTCGGTATATTAAGCATTTTTTAATACTTTGTTCATCCGAATGCAATGCACATATTTAATACCCGAAAATATTGGACTCACATAAACAGCATTATAAGTGAACAGGTGCATGAAAATTGATTCCGTTATTCAGCACTTATTTTAAATGTCTCCAATTGTTAAAACGACAACGATTATTATGCTATCAATCTTTGGAGCAACCCGAGCCCTTCTTTTAAAACAGGGTCGTTTTATTTGTGTTAACTTCTAGCATAAATTGTTGGATACAAAATTTGATGTTCCGTTAACATTATCTGATATCAGAAAATAGTCATCTAGATTATCTTTCAATTAATGCCAAGCGTGTGTTTGTCACAGTTAGTAATGGGAAAACTATTTTAATATTATAAAATTCCTAATAAAAAGTATAAAAGCGGCAAAAATTTTTTTACAAATTTGTTTCTATTCAGTTCAAATAACTACTTCTTTTGCAAAGCGATTAATTTATTTATTATATGATCATTTCATAAGACACATTCCAAGATGCCAAATGCATGTAATAGCTAATAGCTTATAAATTGTTAAAGGATAACTTTAATCCGTTCAAGTAGTGTGATCCGAAAGAAGTTAAAAATAAAAACGAATACTGTTATATACTCCAAGGAAATTTGACAGCAAGCATGTGTAAAATTATATTTGTGTCAAACTAGCAAAAAATTTGTTCTTTATGGAGGAAAATGAACAACGTAATAAGAACAATAGCTAATCAACATTCTTCAGCAATATACGAATAATGTAGATTCGTTTGATGGAAAGCCAAGGAAATGGCGAATCAATGGCTGTCGGTTAAACTATTACTTTAAGAGTATTCCAATGCATACCGTGTAATGCATAAGAACGCTACACGACATCGTTCAAGTGTTTGTTATGTTTCATTGATTTTTCGTTGTGTGCATTTGGATTATACTCTATGCAATTTTACACGCCGCTGAAATTTAATATACGCCGACTTTTAGTTAAAAATATTATAATATCAAAATTTTCTGCAGAAGTGATATTGAAATTCAGGGAATTTCTATAAAACTTCATACCTGTAAACACCTCAGTCAGGAACAATAAATACTTTAAATTATGTACATTTGTGTGTTAGCATTAATAAAATTGATAGTATCATACCAATGTGCGAAGACGAAAACTAATTTTAACAGATTCAAGAAAAGTGTTTTCTTATTTTTTCCTCAAATATCCACAAATGAACCAATTTATTTTTCATAAAATGCAAACC
>JAQBSW010004492.1:0-68705 GCA_029291075.1 Eudiplozoon nipponicum | reverse complement strand
GACTATCGAGGATCAAACACAATTATTTGCTAATATGAAATATTGCGCGATCACTGTGCGTATATTTTCCATGCGCCTGACTCATATCTTATCCAATTTGATAATATTCAAGGTAAAATAAACCCTTAAGAAGCATTACTTTGTACTGAAAAACGTGTTATACCATTCAATCTAATTTATTATTTCGTATAATTTTTTTTTAAATTTAATCCAAAAGGGCTTTGAAATTTTTATCCAGTAGTTAAATAAATGCTTATAACCACGACATGTTTTTCGCAAGTTTTCATTTATGAGTAAATATAATAATTAAACGGAAGGTATTGCTAGCATTATTGTTGTCTCTTCTGATTTTTTATTCTGATAAAAACGTGAATTGCGCAATATTTTGCATCTGGCAATTTCAATTTCTTAGAGGACGGTAAATGAAATGTAATTAAAATGTTTCACGATTTTATTTTAAATTTTAAAATTTCCTATTCTTTTATTAAGTTCTCATTAATTGCACTTCTATTCTTTAAAATTAACTCGTTATTCGTCGATTTTTGTGGTGGAAAAACATTATCTTGGTAAGTATGCATTTTTATATTTTTTAAATGATGTAAGTTTGAAGCAACTGTCCATTTCCTAGAATTAAGTAGTCATTACAAATTGGAATATTAAGTCCAAATAAAATTCAGTAATATTTCATTTTATTCTGTGTGGTTGTGACATAAAAATATCACTTAATGTATCCGATAATGTTAATTAAAATGAAATACTTTTCATGCATATAAATCTGTCAGAGACAGTAAATATGGGCAAAAGGCTGATCATAAAATGAGATTTCATTTACGACTATTTTTTTCTCTACAAAAATTAGTGAAGTGGACAATAATATTTCTTTGTGAATCAAATTAAATATAAATCTTAAAAAAGTCACTTTATGCCTTTTCTGCGCCAGAAATAAAAGTTAAAATGCGAGTATACTGCGTATAAATTGTAAAACAATATTTTAAAATTGGTATGTATTTACTTGGAGAATTTCGCGTTGAATTCGTAGATATGTGAACTATATATATATATATATATATATATATATATATATATATATATATATACGAGCGATGGAAGAAAATAAATTAATAAATAATATGGATAATGGATATTTATCTACTTTGAATTAATGCTTTTTCTACCTTAATTAGAAATATACTTTGTAATATTCGAAGGCAATGGATATTATATATATATATATATATATATATATATATATATATATATATATATATATATACAAAAAGTTCCAACTAAAAGGACAAGCCAACTATAAACATAATTTCGTATATAGGCGACAATTGCGTGTAATTTGTGGCGAAATTGTTGGATGTCGATTTTGTTGGATTTTGAACGTCCACAATTTAATATTTTGCCTAGTTAGCATTTGCAATATGTGGATATTTTGAGTGCGTAGTAACCTGAATTATTTGTATACTATTCTTTTTACTTTGCTTGTTAGCTACTAAGTTAATTTAGAGATTGTGCCGCTTTATACGCGGTATACACTGTTAATTATGTTTTCACTTTCGATTTTGGATATACAAGTTTTCCTTTATTTTACTTAATTCCTCTATTTTTAGGTCATTTTCGATTGGCTTAGATAGAGAGAGAAACAGTTGCACAGACATTATATTTTATGCTCTTATATGTCAATTGTAGCTCAATTGCTAAACTGCGAACTTCTCATTCAATAACGCCTAGTCAATAAGTTGTAAATAATTGTACAGCTATGATATATATTTCCACTAATTTGTGCTAATTTCGGTCCCTAGTTCTTATTAGTAAGAGTGTTGGTTGTTGACAAGTCTGCTCCATTTGACTGTGTCCGTAGTTCTTGCAGTTTTTATGTAACTACACACGGTAGATGTGGATGGGCATTCAGTACTAAAGACAGACATTGAGAATGAGTAGGCCACAAGATAATGATGAAATGTGTTGTGCTTTAATCTGCGTTCACGATTACAATTTGAATCGTCTGCGTAAACGCGTTGAGCTGCTTAGCAAAACCGGTTTGTTCTTGCACCTGTCGAGTACGTACCTCCATCGCGATCTCGTTTAAGTGAATTGTACGAGCTATCAATTTTTCAGCTGATTTCACTCAATTTTGCCGCTCGTTTAACTTACACGATTCCATGTGACACTATAAAATAATTTTGGTCACCTGGACATGTTGATTATCATCATATTATTCCTATATTTATTAAGATGACATTTGGTTTCTCAAAATGCCGCCCATCACCTAAACGCACGCGACAGACAATAAGTTCGGCCTTACAACATGTTTCACCTAGCAACTGCTATCTCAAATAGGCTACCAGGTCTTAACAGCAGCCGCCTACTTTACAGTAGATTAAAATACAAAAAAAATTGTCAGAGATTTTAGGCGACCTTTACTCAGGTCTCTTAATTTTGTTGATTCCTTGCTTGAATTTTCTTTTCACATAACTCGTGAGAAATCATTTTTTTAAATTTATTATAACAAACCTGCGTTACGTTACGTACAAAACGCACTTTTTTATATAGTTTAAATTTGAGAGCATTTCAAGTGAAGCATCTAGCAATCTTACATTAATCTAGCAAGCACTTTAATTGGACATTAAAAGTTTAATTTTGGCAAATTATCATTTTCCAATTGGACATTCAAATAAAAAGTTTTAATGCACCTTATTCTGAACCTTGAAAAAATATTTATTAAATGTTAGAGAAACAAAAATATGGATTATAATAAATTTTACGCTCGAAACTATACTAAGCAAAAAAAAAATAGTTTGTATTATTGTCTTCAAAAACTTTATTCAACCAATTTTTGGTTGCGTCTTTGGCAGGTGTCCGCCCACCCAATCGCGCTCCTGAATTTAATGTCAGAATAGAATTTCGTCTGTAACAAAAATTTAACAACGTTAATGTAGGTAATAAAAATGTAAAGTTATAGGCATCAGACTCTTCACGTAGAGTTCCAGTAGGAAAACTCACTTCAACTTTATCTTTTTTGTTCACGTTAGATCTGTTAATAGAAAAACTTCTCATAAATAAAAGAAATGCACCTTGCGGTCGGAATTACAGCTTGCAAGATATAATTTAGTTCAGACAACCGGTGTTTGAACTTCTGAAAATCTTCGATTTTAGCGTAACAAATTAAGGCAAGTTTACTTTTTAATGCATCATGTTGACATATTTTAAAGCAAATATTGCATCTACATAAGAAGCTTTTAGCTAGGTTCATTATTATTAATATTATTACTACTACTATTGTTATTGCTATTACCATTATTACTACTAATACTAATAAAATTACCATGACGACAATTACTAATAACAATAATAATTGTAATTGTTATTATTAATATTATTAATATTATTATCTTCATTAATACCTATACTATTACTACTTTTCCTATGCTTTACGATTAAGCAATCGAATTTAAATAAATATTTCATGTTATTAAAAAATTTTCGAGTTAACCTACAATTTGCATTCTGAATTCTGTTTTCTATAATCAAAAGCTTTCTGTGCAAATTATACGATTTCTTTTTGTAATGAAAAAATATACATTACTTGGCGTCCTATTTCATTGTCGACTGTTGTTGTGTAACTCTAAAGAATATTTTCTTTCTATCTACATTAATCAGATTGTAAATATGCATAAGGTTTACTGCAAATAATTGACAAAAATATTGGTTAGTCCAATTTAAAAAAAACAATAATATTGAAGCAATAAAAACTAATGCATACGTTTCCCGTTTTAGTATTTATAAATAACAAAATTTGAAGCACTTTATCTGGTCAACAGATTTCAATGTAGAATACATGTTAAATATTTACATCGACAATTTCATCGAATAATCAATACATAATAGCTGATATGCAAATAATATAAAAATGTCGTCTTGGACAAACTTTTGAGAATAGTTAAATACTGTTTGTTGCGAAGAACTAATATATATGCAAGTATGTATTAGGTTTTGCGAGCGTAGTAACAAATTAGTTCAGTTGTGACCAGAAGGATAAACCAAAGGCAGCATGAACGGAAAGTTTAATCTCATGTACACATTCGTTTCGTGCTTACTGGCGACTCATCAGTAGGAGCCGGTATTACGCCTTTAACCACTATATATTCGGTAGAAGAATGTGGAATAATAGGACGGTACAATCTCCTAGACGAATGTGTAAACCTGTAATAGTGAAGCTAACATAATCTAAAGTCAACGACAATACGACTTCAATGCTAACTCACACTATATAATATATATACCGAGTCTGTAAAGGATACTAACACTATGGCTATTGTGTTAGTAACTGATACCTTTTTTGAAATCGATGAGTACCGGATACTAACACTATGGTTTCCGAGTCGGTACATGATACCAACCTGATGGACATAAATTTATGCTAAAGTTCACCCAAATAGAGAATTGTAATATATACGGTAAGGACATAATCATAAATCAAACGAACATTCATTTGCGCAGGTAGTGATAACAATTTATAAAATACGGATTACTAACTTAATATAAACAGGAATTCCATTATGTATAAATTTACATTAGTTATATTGGCATATATACAAGTCAAGTTATTGGTTTGTATATCAAGTTCGAAATGTAAATTTTAATAATAATAAATTTCGTCATGAACAGGTTATGCTTAAACCTTTAGTATTTAAAATTATGCTCATAAAAAAACTAATTCCTGGCCTTCAACTATACAATGAAATTTTAAAAACTTTATGCCATGTTTGGAAGCAAAATCTTTCAATCAATAAATAAAAGTAATATTAAAAACATTGCAATTTTTTTGTGAATGAAGAATTTTAAAAGAATTGCGTGAAATATCATTAGCCTATCGGTTAAAGCAGATAAAAAAGGATTCAAATGTTAGCTTTCATCAAGTTAAATGTCGATATTATCTAGTATTTTGTATCGTGACAAAATGTGTTTTTAGTAAAATATTTATGTGTACTGTTAAAAATGGGAAGAATGCTGAACCGAATTAATGCATCTGATAATGCATTTGGCCACAAAGTATAACTTCCATTTTAATGCTTTTGGTGAAATGCCCGACCGCCTTAATTTACGTTATTGTTTAGGTTACGATCGAACTGATAGAAAACAGTAATTTTCTAGATCTTTGTTAGGGAATCGAAAATAGTTTCTTTGATGGGCATACTGTAAGTTAGCGTATCATGTTATTAATACATTTTTCCGTTTACACTACCACAAACATAAATAACCTAAAAATATAATTTCAGTATTTTATATAAATACATACATATATATACATATATATATATATAAATATTGTCAATAGAAACTACATTTTGCATTACATAAAAATGCCAGTTCATTCAATAGATCGGTTTCTTTCTTTCTCGGTAAAGTTTACCTGTTTTAAAGTGAGCTGATACTTTCGGCAGAATCAACATTATATGAATAAGTTTAAATTTTGGTGTCATAACCAGTGTCTTCGTTGCTACGCTATATAGCATTTATCTTGTAAAATAAATCGAATTGCAAATGTTAAATTAGTTGATGTCAGGAACTTTACAAAAAAACAGGATAAATGATTGTAGTTGAGGACAGATGGAGAGGCTTTTAATAAAGTTCTCGGTGTTATAATTTTTTTTCCTTTCTTCAGATTTAATGGTTATTGCAAAATTCGAATGTCTTTAATCTCTTTCAAAATTTCGAAGTTTCATCAACGATTCAACTTGTTATATCTTGACGTTAATGACATAATCTTATAGCATAAAAGTGCTTCATTGTGTACTTAAATTAAACCATTTATTATCCATCAAATGTATAATAAATATGATTTATAATGTTCGCGATTCATTATAAGAAGGCAGGAAATGTCTGAAATAATCTGTTTACTGTTATGTGCCTGCTGATTTAAATTATCTTTCATGGTCCAACCTGATATAAATTGTCAATGTGCATGAACTACTTAAAAGATAAATGTATAATAGAATACAAATTTCGTATTGTACGTGGGTTAAAATTGCATAAAAGTACGGTATTTTTGTAAAAATGTAATCTATCAGTATCATAATTTAAAATGAGCAATTTCCAGTGGAACACATGGCATAAGTTTTGGATGTAATGATCACTTTTTTATTTACTAATCCAAGTAGTTCTTCTTATATTGTTTCTGAACAAAACAGCTAAACAGAAGGATTCGCATTGAATAATTACTCAGGCGAACATTGCTTCACCCCGGAAATGCCTCGAAAATAAATAAATTTAAATACTTTCAAAAATGACACTTACTTCAATATATAATAAAAGACAAGGCTTGTTTCGACGTATTCTGAATCGGATGACGTAGAATAGTTTCATTCTTATGCACTAAATTAAGCCAATATATTTCATTATAATAAATATATTAAATATTAAGTTACCGGGTGTACATGAAAAAACAGGTCAAATAAACGAATTTTCTATAGGATTAATACATTTGAAAATAATTATTAAAATTAAACAAATATTTATTCTCAAAAAATATTCGATGCGTCGCTTTATATAAAACAATAAGCACCTGACCTAAATATTCAAAAGTTTCATCAGTATGATATTCCTCAAACAAGCAAATGGAGCTGATCCAGACATCAAATTCACTCTCGAGGTAGAGAAAGACGACAGTTTTCCCTTCCTTGACATCAAACTCACTCGAGAATTTAACGGGTATTTTACACTGGCCATATATAGAAAATCCGCTTTCAGCGGACAATACATTCTGTACAACAGCAGTGTGCCAAAATCCCACAAAAGAAACTTAGTAAACAACCTAGCAAACAGAATCAGGAGGATCTGCTCTGAACACAAGATTGAGAAAGAACTGGGCTACCTCAGGAAAATTTCGCTAATAAACAACTACCCAGAGCGATTCATTGATGTCAACATCAGACCACGGCAGATACGCACTAGAGAGGATACAGTCAAGCATGTTTTCCTAAACTTACCAGTTAGAGGCGACGTACCAGCCTCAATAATTGCACGGCGGCTGAATAGAATAACTAAGGAGAACTTTCTCAGTGTTAAAGTTAATATGACATTTAGTACACAGAGAATCATGAGGTTGGATGCCAAAGATCAATTGCCAATTCTCTCCAAATCATTCATAGTCAACAAATTCTCATGTATGTGCGGTAGCACATATATCGGACGTACAAAGAAGCAATTGATAAGCAGAATCCAGCAACATTTGCCACAGAAATTGATTAACAAATGCTTGGCACCGTCAGGAAAATCAGCTATTTCCGATCATATATTGGCAACGGGGAACCCTGTCAATTTGACCAATTTCACAATTCTACATAAAGCAAAATCAGAAAAATTATTATTTATTTATGAAGCCCTTTATATAAAATAACAAGCACCTGACCTTAATATTCAAAAGTTTCATCAACGTTATATTCTAATCGACTGGCCAAGAGTAACAAAATTTAACAACAATCTACTAGTATCCAGTCAAGACCAGACAGGCCCTAGATTAGAATGAACAAACATACAATCGGATTGGCAACAGACTGAAGTGGAATTAACAGAGGCGCATACGGTGACAGATGTTTCCAAACATTATGAGCGTTCAACACTGCAATGCACACTGGCGCTGTTGCCATGTGGAAAATATAAATTTGCGCAACAAGGTGAAACGATCAACCACACTGGGAAAAATAGCACTCGTACATGTAACAGCGAACGATGCGCACAAATGGTTAATTTTCAAGCCATTAAAACAATAATGACCAGATCTCAGACATCACTTTTCAATACAGCAAGATTGACCTGTACATGCAAACAGGTACACACACATACACAAACGCATCAGCCAAAACAAGAAATATAAGTAAAAGCGAGACAGATTTGTTACCACTAGCACAATCAATTGAAAACCCAGAATGTATATAAATGAAAGATTGTAGAGCGATGTTTAGTAATCTCGAAATAAATGGCTTTTATCCACTTTGTCATTAATGCGTTTTTTCTTCCTATGCATGCATATTCGTACTTGACTCTGTGCCAAGTTGGAGTATTGAAGTACTTGCTGAAACGAAAGCCTATATACATCTAATTTCTCAGTAATTTTTGCTCATATTATCCACAAAATATTGGGTTAAATGCTTTTATTCTTTTTCCAGAACGTCTAGTTTTATTGACCATTTTTATATAGAAATAAATTTTTTTTGTTTAGATAAATTTGTAACTTCTCAAAAATTTTATTACTTTGGATTAAAGTATGTTTTGTAATTCCCATTTAAATGAACTGCAGTGTTTCTCAGCTTTGTGAACATAAGCAGTTTGTAACAAAAATGCTTTTCTTTATTTCCGTTTCCTTCGAGAATACGAAAACAAATTCTGCGCGTACAGTTTTAGTTTCGATGTTTTCCCTAGATATTTTTGAATGCAGTCACATGTATCACAATCCTAGCCGTGTATGTTTGTCCTTCCATCATTTCCTTGGAAAATCTTTGTTATGCTTGTAATTTTTTACAGCTTGAAATATTGTGAAGTGCTAGCACTGACACAGGTCTTTATATTTCTTTTCATCGCCTACTTCAGAATAGACTGATATATAAATTTCAAGCTGATGATTTCATCATTATTACAAATATTATATTTTTACATGCTTATATATGTTTATAAATAATTTGTCCATTGGGCTCCCCTCGCAGATTGCATAAATAAATCATGAAATCAGAATAGTAAACAGCTTTATTATCAGAATTCATTTAAAGTGTTTGTACTTATCCTACTTATTTACATCCCTCCCTGATCATAGTGTTGTTCTGCAATTTCTTTCGACATAACATTTTCGTATGTAGGCCGGTAAATTTCACGAATTTCTTTGGCTTGATAAATATTGTGCTCAGGTTATGAGAATTGGTTTGTAAATAATGAATGAAATATTTAGGATGAATAATTTTCTAACCATATAGCAGTCATAAGCATAAAGCACATTACCAAGTGGTACGGAACATCTTTTGGCCATACAAAAAAGGATATGAAAATATTAATCCTTAAAGACGAACAATCAAGCCTACAGCGTTAAGAATTGGAAAGATCACACATTCAAAAACCATTAGTTAATCTGGTGATTAGGATTAGAAGAATAATTTTTTTTCAGGCGAAACTAGTTTATTCAATAAGACCTGAAATGTATTTTCTCTAACACAGGATGGTTTCTAGTTCAGTATTTTGTCGAAACATTTCGGACACTATTATCATGTCATTCCGTATTCCAAAACTCAGCATATAACCTACAAAAAACAAATAAAGCTATTATGATATTTTATATAGACATTTCATTTATACTTCTGACTGGTAAGTCTAAAAATAAATAACTAACATTTCAATAGAAAGTAGTATTATAACCACATTGTAAATCAATTAAGTTAAACTGCAGTTGTGGAATTTGATTTTACTCTTTAAATTTCGTTAGGCCGTTGTTTTTTATAATTAAAAAATTAAATGTCGTCAATGTAAAAAACCTAAAATGTTTTAGGGTTGGGAGACAAATAAAGTAAATACACCAATTATTTTTGGAAATTTGATTGCGAAGTGCCAGCTTCATATTTTCCAATGCCGCGTTCTGCGTACGAGGGTTATTGCTTTGCACCAACAGTTTTACAAAGATCCGATTGATCACAATTGCCATTTCCATTTTGTATTCGATCGGGCTGAGTTTGTATTCGTCCCAATGGAAATGCGGTTCTATCACATCTTTGTTTACTGGCAACGTTCTTAAATGAAAATCCCTGTTTCATATTCAGGCAATTATCACAGATACACAGCACAACACTTACAATAGAAAATTCGAGCAAATGTGGTAACCTCGTAAAAAAGTAAATACACCAATAACATTATACCAAGGCGAGAGTTGAAGGTTAAATACATAGAAATAAAGTGTGAAATTTCACTGAGATAATAAATTTCTAATTATAACTGGCTTTATTCATGGCACTTACTCTAATTATTTTAGATAGACGCACGTCGCATATGTGAATTTTTATGTTTATGTAAAATTTGTAATTATTTAGTTTAATATATTTACTACATATATTCATCAATAAAATGAAACTGCAAATACTGTATATTAAGTTACACTTTGCACACGTCATATTACTTGTTTTAATATGACGATTTGAAATTGTGCAATACCGTGTGACCATTATAGTATAGGGGGAGTGCAAAACTACGAAATTCGTCAGGATAAGTGATTGAAAGATTTTATTATAATAATAAGCTTAATGATGATAAAAAATAATTGTTGATCAAGCAATAAATATAAATATATTACTTATCGAATGCATGAACATTATATTGGAAAGTGATAATAAAGATTAAAATTTCTTAATGTCATCAACTCATTAAGAGCCTTAAATAAAATTATAAAAATTAGACAAAAGATAATGAATGAAATTGTGAAGAATTGTACTGAAAATTATTGATTATTCAGTATTAATATGCTTATCCTTTTGAAATATTCTTCATTCTTAAATGGAGCTATGTTCAGATGCTGATTCGTGCAGTCGTCTTCAAATAGTATTAGTAAACGAGGTGCGTCGTGGAAATTGTAGAAATTTTTCCAATGCTGTTTCCATATTTAATTTTGTCATTTTTTACAATTGTAGACTGTAAAGCATTTTTCATTTATAACAATTAATTGCGTGCCTGTTCTCCCCTTCATAACGGGCAAAATCAGACCGAGTATCATTTCCATATTTACATACAGTTGTGTTCTTCTATTTTAGCCTTGGGTGAGCGCATAGATTCACCAACATGCAAGCTTTGCAGATAATTTCATACATGTCTAATGTTTCTGAAATTTCAATGTTAAAAAACGGTTGTTATATTGCATTTCAAAGCTACTGATTTTACATTCCTGTTTAGTTTGAAATCAGGTAATACCAAGACCCTACGATCCTATCTCACCCCGTCAGAATTTACGTACCCCAACTAAGAAATAAATTCACTAGCAACATCTATCGTTATTGACTTAATCAGCTCATGAGGATAACCATTAGCTCAGAATATTTGCATACACTCAAACTTATTCCAATTGGCTATGTTTTATATCTGTTTTATTATTGTTAATGATTATAAGATGCGTATAGAATCTGAGATTTGGAATCAAAATCTGGATTGTGATTGTAGAATTCTACTGGGAGAAGCTCCTTTGCTACCTGATGCTGAATTCAATTTATTCAACAACATGTATATATATATATATATATATATATATATATATATAATTGTCTTGATGCACTTATTTATAAATATTCAAAAGATAATGTGCCAAGACTTCAAAAGGAATTACTTTCCATAGGAGTAAATTTCTGAATCAGTAATAGAAATTCGAGTGAACGCGATATTATTGACATCCAAGTTCGAATTAAAGATTTGTACAAAGATTTAACGAAATACTACGCAACTGAAGCATTCGAAGTTCATGGGCTGAAAGCCGAGGTAATTAGCACATTCCACAAATTCAGTATGTATTTCCAAATCAGCCAAATCATTATAAAATAACATATAGACAAACTAAGTAAATTCCAATCAGACAAAATTATACGACTTGTCACACTCGAAAAACAATCAAACGTTGTTATGCTTTAAGCTGATACCTACAGAGTGCTCATGAACGACTTCATTAATGGTCAATCTAAATGGAAACAAGACAACAAACAAAAAGATGACTCAACAAGTATTGAATCAATAATAAATGCTTTTCTGAAAAAGATTGTGAAATAAGTTTCATAGCCAAATTCGGATTCGTAAAACAGGTTAGGACTCATAGAATAAATCCGAAAGTCGAAATCTTTCGGAATAAACCAACGAGACTGAACTACAAACAAAAAACTCATATAAAGTTGACAGCCTTAGGAATTCCTGCAATGTAGCCCTTTATGTCAATGATCAACGCACTATGTTTATTTGCAAACTACCCCAACCATTAGGGAATATCATAACCACGATCACGATCAAATTCTCTTTTTAGCAATCAGAGAAACCAAAAGGAAAATTGTCCTACAAAACGAAATGGTCTCTCTTGATTTCTTATCCTTATTTACGCACATTCCACTAGAAAATACAATTATACTGTTTTGTGGGATTAAGAAACAGATTTAAGATTTTCTTATACAAAAGAATTACCAAAAGACCTCAAATTTTCATGTACAATAAATATTCAAAATTTATATAATTAGACGAGCATTGGTTGCGCTGGAAGTAATAACAATTATTATAATCAAGTTTGCATAATCAATTACTTACATATGTCAGTATAAACTAAGAATTTTATAGTGTATAAAAGACAATTCATCCAGTAGACCGGTTTCGTCCTTATTGGAAACTGATCATGTACAGAGCCACAATTTTCCGCAGATTGAGGTTCGAACCTGGCCACGTCTGGTGCGGAATTTGGTGCTCTAACCACTGTGTGGCAGGGTGGCTGAGTGGTTAGAGCATCAGATTCCGAAGCAGACGTGCCCAGGTTCGAGCTATTTCGGCGGCAAATTCTGGCAAGTATGTGATGAGTTCCCAATAAAAACGTAACTGGTCTACTGGATGAATTGCCTTTTCTACACAACAGAATTCTTAGTTTATACTGGCATATGTAAGTAATTAATGGGTCAGGTGCTTATATCTAGATCACAACCTTGATTAAAATAATTCGAAATTTTTATTTGAAGGTAAATATTTCCGACGATTTAATAGTGTAACTATGGGAAGATTCATCACACTTCTCTTGGCTGATATAAAGATGCACGCCCTTTAGCAACTTAGCTTGATAAGCATACTTGATCAGTGTGTACTTAATATCAGGTATGTGGATGATCTATTATTGCTTAGTTCAGACGCAGCAAAAGCAACCGAAATCCTCAAATAAATAAATAAGGCCGATCCAGGCATTCAATTTACATTTGAGACAGAGAAGGACAAAAACTTTCCGTTCTTGGAGATCAAACTCGTTCGAGATGAAAATGTAGAGTTGATACAGACAATCCATAGAAAATTTACTTTCGCTGGACAATAGAAATATTTAAATAGCAGTGTTCCAAATACTCACGAAAAAGCAAAGCTAACAACCTAGCAAACCGAATTAATAAGATGTTTTTTGAATGAACCGCAGAGTAAGAGCTAGGCTAATTGAAGAAATTTGTGCTAATGAACAACTAACTCTGGCAGTTAACAGATTTAATTATCAGGTCACGTCCGTTTCGTACTACAGGTGATAGCGTCAAAAATGTTTTCCTAAACTTACCAATTTTGGTATGAAAGACAACATACGGGTAAAAACATTCGGACGCGTAATATTCAAGGAAGTGAACATCTGGCCAAAAATCATTCTATCAATTTAATAATAACTTGATATCTTACAATACTTTGTAATACAATATGTTTGACCCATACACGCACACAGATACATACGCATATGCACTCAAAAATCGACTCGAAGTAAACCAGAAGAGGAAATTAAAGTGAGACAGAAAATAAGAATATTTCTACACTGTTTGCTGCGGAGAGCTAATTTATATGCAACTGCGTATTAGGTATTGCGCATCTCGGAACAAATTAGTTCAAAAGAAAACAGAATTATAATTCAATGTCAAAATGATCGCAAGCTATAATATCACGTACAAATTCGTCTTTTGCTAACTGGAAACTCATCAGTAGTATGCGGTATTACGCCCTTTATCCACTATATATTTGATCAAGGAGTGTGAAACATTTGGACGGTAAAATCTCCTACACAAATGTGTTTGCAAGTAGTAGTCAAATTAGCTTCATATATTCGTTGCCAATTCGACTTCATTTACCTACTCACTATATACAGTAAATGCCGAGTTTGGACAGGGTACTAAACCAATGATTTTAAAAATAACGATTCTGCAGCAGTTATAAACAAAATGGATCTCGAGATAAGCTAAATTTCAACAAAAGTGAGAATCATCAATTTTCAACACCTGTTAATCCAACAGATCTATACACTATGGCTGCGATCGAAATCAGTTGTCACATTTCGCTTTAATCATGGCATCATTCAATTAAATATATAATAATTATTAATTGATTGTTTCAAAGAACTAATATATGCGTAATTGTGCATAAGTTTATACGTTTCCAATCAAAAATTAGTTCAAATTCGACCAGGAGGACATACCAAAGTCAGAATGAACGAAGGATATTGTCTCTTGTACACATACGTCTTCTGGTTACTAACGACTAATCAGTTGGAGGCAGCACTACGCCCTATATCCAATTTTTATTTGGTAAAAACTGTTGGACATTTGGCACCCTGACCTCATATACGAAAGTGCATTGAAGTAGTAATGTAGTTAGCTTCATATGAAATCTTCGATAATACTTGACAAGAGTACCGTCCAATTGTCCAACATATATTGACAAGACATATATTGTTAAAGGACGTAGTACAAACTTCTATTGATGAGTCGCCGGTAAACACAAACTACATTTTTATATAAGATTATATCTATGATTCATGTTGACTTTGATATGACTTTCTGGTCCTAATGCATTCGTGATGATTAAACGCATATAAATCAAGATTTCAAGCTAGAATGAACACAGATTACGCTACGGATTACAGAGAAACAATAACAAGTTTCATGTTTTGAACCGTTCCAATTTGTCACGATCATCATCAGAATATAGCAATGTATACCTAACGTAAGTTAAATCTGAATTACAGCAATCACACCTTGTAGATTTGCACACATTCATTTTAATTTGAAATTGGCTTTACATAAATTATCTATTGAAGTAACTAACATTTTTTTGGATTTCGTCTCGATTCTTCGTTCAATTTTATTTTATTTTATCCCAATTCTGTGCACTCTTTCGACGTTCTATGAATTTATCTTTGGTTCGGTTGGTCAATATTTAAAATTTATGGGAATTTAATTATAAATATTTAACTTTTCGAGATTTTACCTCTTGATTTATCCGGATTATTAAGCTCTTACATTCATAGTCGCGCATAATTTAATAAAATATTATGTATTTAAATTGCGTTACTTTACATATTATATATTTATGATTAAGATTTATTAATCGGGTAATTAAATCGCTTTTGCACGTTTGCTGTCTTTATTATTGATAAAAATTTTGTGATTGAAAATTGGAAATAGAATTTTATTCTTTTTTAACCGGTTTTTAAATATTTCACAAAGCATAATTTACTATGACCCAAGTGAACATGGAAAGGCTGTAAGGGATTACATCGACGGTTTAATGGATACTTATCTTTTTTTATAATATATACTATTACATATTTCTTAGCGCATATTAACAACTTTGGCTCGCTAAAATTTATTATAAATACCCATGATAGTGTTATTTCAGCTTCCGAAGCATGTCTAATATTTTTCAATTATTTTTTATTACAAGGTAACAATGGGTTTTTGCATTATTAAAATGTTATTGAACATAAGTTTATTATTCGAATTTTAATCCATATTTTATGCTTTATGTTCACGTTTTTCTTATTGCTCAAATTCCTTGCAGTACTTGCCTTCGTACAGTACTTCGTGTTAAACGAACCTCGGTTTTTATTCATAGCTCACGAATTTCAAGATATTCTGAGAAGTGTCGTGCGCCAAAAATATAAAGAATTATTAAGACCATCTGAAAGATTGTCAGCTCTCAACAAGTTAAATGACTTAACATCATTCACAAATATTTCAACTTATTTATCAAGCTTATAAATAAAATGATGCGTAAACAAGAATGTTAGAAACAGCAAACTTTATGACAGATACGAGATTGAAGCTGAAAAAAGTTTAATAATATTACATAACTCATTTTCCACCGCGTGTCTTATTCCAAAGTAAATATTTGTATTTGCTTAGAGCAGCAACATTTGGAGTGAAAGAGATTAACATACGGTTAGTCAAAAACAATAAGCTCTCAGGATGTTTATGTTTGGGTGTATGTGTGTTAGTGTATGTTCCTTAAATCTAAGTCTGTGTGTTCATCATATCCAAAGGCGTTGGCCTTTCTTGGACTAAGTCTTTCTCAATTTCATCAATCAAAGATGGTTATAAATAGTTTATCTGCCATTCAAAATTTACAAAAAGGCAGAATATTTTGCAAATAGTAATTGACATAAAAATTTAAGACAACTTATTTGCTTTAGCTTTGTTTAACATTCAAAGTCAAAACATAATTATTGAACAATTCGTTGTTGTGTTGTTGGCGATAAAATATCTTACATAAAATTCGCATTCTGAGATAAACAACAATCCAATTTCTTTATCTTATCGCATAAAATATTGCTATCATGTTCTGACGCACGTACTAATACCTTGTAGAATTCCACAATCATCATCTCAGCACGTCTCAAATCTGCAAGATATGAATATGGATATATCAGATAAGGAAAATAAGATTTGCGGCTCTCACATCGAGTAGCCTCGCATAAATTGCACATGAAAGCACATGTCAGCTGTACAGTTTCTATGCAAGCACAGACATAAAATTTTGTAATCAATACTCCATTTTAAAATTGAAATATCAATGATTCTGCAGGTAGTAACAGCTGCATTGCAATAAAGTTGCATAGTCAGGTAAAAATCATTCCTATTTTATTCATCCTATCGCGCAGCATAGCAAATATACAGTCAGCCAAAAACATTAACGCCATCTAAGTTATAATAACCAGCAAAAAAAGCAAGGCGGCAAACTGTCTAACCGGGAATAATTATTAGTCCATTTGTAAGGTATGCAAAATCAGATCTGAGGAGCTCAAGACTATAAGTGTCGTGTGGAAAAATGAATAATAATGGATCACCTTGATGATGAGACCAATACTTAATTCTAAATTACGTAAATATGTCAAGCATTACGACTTATGGGAGCTTTTCCATGTTAGTCGAAATTGTAAATAAAATGTAATTAACCTTTTCCTCAGGGCAGAGACTTGATCAAAATAATCGTCATCCCAATCCGCTCATTCTATTACTATTCAATTTTATAAATTATATACATTTATAAAAAGCTGAAAAAATGATACGATTGTAAACGCATTACAATTCTGCTGTCAACATTTCCAATTGAGTAAAATTTATTTAAAAATAACAGCCGTGAGAGATGTATAACTGATTTGTCATATGTAATATGTGCTTCGCGAATTGATGCTGGGTAGTCAGTTGGTACTTGTGCTCTTTTGATGATCATAGAAGGTCGAAACGCGTCACCACGCGCGTCTGACGGCAGTTTTCCAATTGTTTGTGACTTGATGCGAAAATGTAGCTCATGTTTTCTTTAAAATATGCTTCAGCAACTGTGACGGACGGCAGTTTTTCCACGTTGGGTGACTGATAAAATACAAATTACTGTTTATTTCAAGTATTTACATTGTTTTAACTTATTTTTATCACCACACGCACAATCGATGATCGTTGAAGTAAATATTTTGTAAGTAACGTCTACCACATGCTAATATCAAAGGAGTTTATTTCGTAATTTTTAAAATTAATTGTCGGTAGGTAGGATGAAGTTTTAGCTAGCAATAATATTATTTTGATATTTCATATTACTTCTCTTAATTAACTTATTATTTGGCTTAAAATAACAGTCAAATCTGGATACGTCTAGTTCAAAATCATAAATTTTGGTTGAAATGGGTTCACTTAAAAAAGATTAAGCTGAAGTTTACATAAATATCGTAACACTGATTTAAGTAATTGTTATCACTGACCGCGCGACCAATATTTTTTTAAACTATATAAATATTCAATACAATATCAATTATCCTTGTATTGTTGTGAAAATTGTGATGTAAATAGGAACTGATGAAGGCTATCGATAAATTTAGCCGAAATATATTAGCAAAAGAAAACTACTGGAATAATGAACGCTGCGTTAGTCAAAAGGCAGATCAGGTAATGTTTTTAACATATTGCTTTGGAACCATTCGCGAAGAATATAAAATATAGTTTTAGTTTTGATTGTTCGCGTCAAAATCTTTGTTAAGTTTATCCTGCTACACTAATTATTTGGATCCAATTTGTTTTAAATTTTGCTGGATATTTGTTGTAGAGATTTGAATTTTTTTAATTTTATAACAGGTAATACTGAAAACCCTCTACAAACTTGTTTGAAATTTATGCTGTTTATTTTAATCCACCGATATAATAAGTATTCTTTTATAAACAAATATGATCATAAGATATTTATCTGAACAATCACTGATTGCGATGTGTTGAAAGTAATTATTTCAATCAATTTGCGTGCTTCATATAAACAAAAATGCCATTGAATTTAACCATTTACACAGCATAATGTGTCTGACTGATGGTAATTTTCCATGTTGTGGGATTGGTTAAACACAGTACGATTGGTGTTTATATCAAGATCGCAAACTTGATTTAAACATTGATTATAAATTATATGTTTTCTGTCAGAGACTATAATTATATATATGTATATATATATAGTACTCACACAACAACTCTTAATGGCCATAATAAATATTCTTTTATACGCCTTTACTATAGACTAACCATTGATTATGAAAGCCAAGACATCTCAACAAGGAGGCCACTTTTGTTTAAATTGTGTACCCGTCTACTACTTTAAAGAATCTGCTCTTACTGGGGCCCAACCAGGGCATATTCGATTCGTAGTCTTGCTCACATATCATTGCGTCACTTCGGCTGCATAAATTACGAAATTTCTAGTCATATTCTAACCTAAGCTTTAGTTCACCATTTAATTATAAGGATACTATTTGGCTTGTGTTCGAAATATATTTAAAACAATCCACCATGTCTCTCTGTCATTATAGAGCACACAAAATTCCACTTTGGAACTATAATTGAATTTTATTTTAATAGTAGGAGTTTGGAGATAAATGGTGTCAGTAAAAATTAAATATTGCTTAAGGTAGCAAAATATTTGTTTACGTATACCAGTTTTGTCCTTATTCAGGACTTGTCGAAAACCTACAGGTGTTGACACGACCAAGGGTTCAATATATATAGCACATTATATTATCAGACTCGCAGATAAACCACTGAGCCACCTCTGTTGCATACTACATACAATTTGTAGCAAATGAAACATATTATTTCTAGTTAAACCTATCTTCGTTTGTTCCTATTTGGCGTCTCTACGATGTAAATTTCTAATACGCCACACTTAACTCGTCATTACACATTAAGATAAAAATCAATCGGGAGAAATACTTGTAAAATTTATTTTTATGCCAGGAGTTTTCTGTCAGTATAAAATAATCAATGTATAATTTAGCAAATGCACTTTATCAATTCTGTCGATTTTACCACAATTTGTTGCTTTACATATGTTTGCCAAACGTTGCCAAGTCCGGAGCTCGAAACAGGTCCCATTCGATTTTGAGAATTACATTGACAACTCTGTTCCCCTTCCTCCGTAGACTACACTTCATTTTCACTCATCTATCAACGTACATTTTTGTGAGGCTTTTAACTAGGTGAATCCATTTTGGCAACTCTTGCACATTGAACTTGAAAACACCACCACAGATCTGTCATTTTATACACCCATTATGCCAATTTTATGAAAGATATTGAATGGAAGTTTTAGGGAAAAAGTTTGTCAGTTTAAACTAAGAGTGGCTAACAACAGCATAGGCAATCCATCATTTTGACCAGTATCGTCTGTATTAGGAGCTTGCCAAGTACTTGCCAGCATATGCCAATACTAGGGCTATGACAATGTCTGTCGAAAGTCGAAACGCGTCATTTTATTTAAAACTGTAATAGGATTGGCCCTATAGATTATGTATAGTTATTATAAAACCATCAAAAAAAAGATTAAAAATTGCCAAACAATAGCTTATTTGACATTAATTTGTTACGTTAAAGGCAATAATGCGTCGAGAAAATAAATTTTTTTAATGTGTTTAAAATATGTTTAGCCTGTTTGCAGGTTGATAACATTGTTATTATGCAATGTTGATTCTCTTTTGTAAATTTTATTTAACTTGCAATACAATTCCATGTTCGTTTCTTAGACGGTCAATTTGTTTATTTGCGACTTAAAGTGATAAATTCTTCTAGAGCAATTTTAATACTCAGTAGAGATATGTAAAAATCGAAAAAAAGATACTGCAAGTCAATAGTAAATAATAATTTCCAAAAATGGAGATGAAGTTCAGCAACCAAAATGATTTTAAAAACAAAGAAATGTACTGTTAAATACTGTTTGTTGCGAAGAGCTAATATATATGCAAGTATGTATTAGGTTTTGCGAACCTAGTAACAAATTAGTTCAGTTGTGACCAGAAGGATAAACCAAAGGCAGCATGAACGGAAAGTATAATCTCATGCACATTCGTTTCGTGCTTACTGGCGACTCATCAGTAGGAGCCGGTATTACGCCCTTTAACCACTATATATTTGGTAGAAGAATGTGGAATAATAGGACGGTACAATCTCCTAGACGAATGTGTAAACCTGTAATAGTGAAGCTAACATAATCTAAAGTCAACGACAATACGACTTCAATGCTAACTCACACTATATAATATATATACCGAGTCTGTAAAGGATACTAACACTATGGCTATTGTGTTAGTAACTGATACCTTTTTGAAATCGATGAGTACCGGATACTAACACTATGGTTTCCGAGTCGGTACATGATACCAACCTGATGGATATAAATTTATGCTAAAGATCACCCAAATTGAGAATTACAACAATTTCCGAACACCTGTTACTCCAGTTAAACCATACACTCTGGCCTTCATCGATATCAGTTATCACATTTCGCGGTAAGCATGACATCATTCAATTCAATATATTACAGTTAAATACTGTTTGTTGCGAAGAACTAATATATATGCAAGTATGTATTAGGTTTTGCGAACCTAGTAACAAATTAGTTCAGTTGTGACCAGAAGGATAAACCAAAGGCAGCATGAACGGAAAGTATAATCTCATGCACATTCGTTTCGTGCTTACTGGCGACTCATCAGTAGGAGCCGGTATTACGCCCTTTAACCACTATATATTTGGTAGAAGAATGTGGAATAATAGGACGGTACAATCTCCTAGACGAATGTGTAAACCTGTAATAGTGAAGCTAACATAATCTAAAGTCAACGACAATGCGACTTCAATGCTAACTCACACTATATAATATATATACCGAGTCTGTAAAGGATACTAACAATATGGCTATTGTGTTAGTAACTGATACCTTTTTTGAAATCGATGAGTACCGGATACTAACATTATGGTTTCCGAGTCGGTACATGATACCAACCTGATGGATGTAAATTTATGCTAAAGATCACCCAAATTGAGAATTACAACAATTTCCGAACACCTGTTACTCCAGGTAAACCATACACTCTGGCCTTCATCGATATCAATTATCACATTTCGCGGTAAGCATGACATCATTCAATTTAATATATTACAGTTAAATACTGTTTGTTTCGAAGAACTAATATATATGCAAGTATGTATTAGGTTTTGCGAACCTAGTAACAAATTAGTTCAGTTGTGACCAGAAGGATAAACCAAAGGCAGCATGAACGGAAAGTATAATCTCATGCACATTCGTTTCGTGCTTACTGGCGACTCATCAGTAGGAGCCGGTATTACGCCCTTTAACCACTATATATTTGGTAGAAGAATGTGGAATAATAGGACGGTACAATCTCCTAGACGAATGTGTAAACCTGTAATAGTGAAGCTAACATAATCTAAAGTCAACGACAATGCGACTTCAATGCTAACTCACACTATATAATATATATACCGAGTCTGTAAAGGATAATAACACTATGGCTATTGTGTTAGTAACTGATACCTTTTTGAAATCGATGAGTACCGGATACTAACACTATGGTTTCCGAGTCGGTACATGATACCAACCTGATGGATATAAATTTATGCTAAAGTTCACCCAAATTGAGAATTACAACAATTTCCGAACACCTGTTACTCCAGTTAAACCATACACTCTGGCCTTCATCGATATCAGTTATCACATTTCGCGGTAAGCATGACATCATTCAATTCAATATATTACAGTTAAATACTGTTTGTTGCGAAGTAACTAATATATATGCAAGTATGTATTAGGTTTTGCGAACCTAGTAACAAATTAGTTCAGTTGTGACCAGAAGGATAAACCAAAGGCAGCATGAACGGAAAGTATAATCTCATGCACATTCGTTTCGTGCTTACTGGCGACTCATCAGTAGGAGCCGCTATTACGCCCTTTAACCACTATATATTTGGTAGAAGAATGTAGAATAATAGGACGGTACAACCTCCTAGACGAATGTGTTAACCTGTAATAGTGAAGCTAACATAATCTATAGTCAACGACAATGCGACTTCAATGCTATCTCACACTATATAATATATATACCGAGTCTGTAAAGGATACTAACACTATGGCTATTGTGTTAGTAACTGATACATTTTTTGAAATCGATGAGTACCGGATACTAACACAATGGTTTCCTAGTCGATACATGATACCAATCCGGTACTCATCGATTTCAAAAAAGGTATCAGTTACTAACACAATAGCCATATTGTTAGTATCCTTTACAGACTCGGTATATATATTATATAGTGTGAGTTAGCATTGAAGTCGCATTGTCGTTGACTTTAGATTATGTTAGCTTCACTATTACAGGTTTACACATTCGTCTAGGAGATTGTACCGTCCTATTATTCCACATTCTTCGACCAAATATATAGTGGTTAAAGGGCGTAATACCGGCTCCTACTGATGAGTCGCCAGTAAGCACGAAACGAATGTGCATGAGATTATACTTTCCGTTCATGCTGCCTTTGGTTTATCCTTCTGGTCACAACTGGACTAATTTGTTACTAGGTTCGCAAAACCTTATACATACTTGCATATATATTTGTTCTTCGCAACAAACAGTATTTAACTGTCATATATTGAATTGAATGATGTCATGCTTACCGCGAAATGAGATAACTGATATCGATGAAGGCCAGAGTGTACGGTTTTACTGGAGTAACAGGTGTTCGGAAAATTTTGTGATTCTTAATTTTGGTGATCTTTAGCATATAATTATATCCATCAGGTTGGTATCATGTACCGACTCGGAAACCATAATGTTAGTATCAGGTACTCATCGATTTCAAAAAAGGTATGAGTTACTAACTCAATAGCCATATTGTTAGTATCCTTTACAGACTCGGTATACATATATATATATATATATATATATATATATATATATATATATATATATATATATTATATAGTGTGAGTTAGCATTGAAGTCGTATTGTCGTTGACTTTAGATTATGTTAGCTTCACTATTACAGGTTTACACATTCGTCTAGGAGATTGTACCGTCCTATTATTCCACATTCTTCTACCAAATATATAGTCGTTAAAGGGCGTAATACCGGCTCCTACTGATGAGTCGCCAGTAAGCACGAAACGAATGTGCATGAGATTATACTTTCCGTTCATGCTGCCTTTGGTTTATCCTTCTGGTCACAACTAAACTAATTTGTTACTAGGTTCGCAAAACCTAATACATACTTGCAAATAAATGTACTGTCAATTGACTCACGAAGTTTTGATACGTCAGTTCTCGCCTCATCCTTGGGTAGCCAAAACAATCCGCTAACAAAAATTTAGCTATTTAAAAGGCCGTTTAACCGTTTGAGACAACTGTATTTAAAATTATATTTAATTAAAAACGTTTAGGTATGCCTACATAACAGACCTTCAGTTACCACTCCCTTCATATATAATACATATATATATATATATATATATATATATATATATATATATATATATATAAAACTTAATGTGTTAATTCTCATACATAAATAATTGTATGGGATAAAATATAACCCTTCTCCTGGTTCCTAACATTTATAATTGCTTTTCTAATGCACAGAATAATCAATAATTTTTTTTAAATTCACATAGAGTGATACCTAATTCCTGTGTAACTCTATCTCTTCCAGTGTGAAAATGCCTATAGAATTGAGGGTGGTTTGATAAAATGATCGAAAAAATGTACTATTACAATAGAGTTGAAAGGTTAATGTAATATAAGTTAATACTGATAAAGTGATGTTGTTTGAAAAAAAGGCTTTCCTTAAAGATTGCGCACATAAAATGAGAATGGTAGAGTCAGAAAGGGAGAGACAGATAGTGAGAAGTGATAGCTAGCAAGATTGTTACTTTTGATAAGATTAAATATGAGGATGTCCATAATTAAACACCCACCTGTATTTGAGCAAACCAGTTTCACCGTTATCAATACTAATAAATATTAGCAAATTACGTTCTCCTTCGCCTATACAAAAAATAAACCACATTTAATAACAAAGCTAATAATGCCCTGAGTACTTCGAGATTATTCAGCTGCACTTTACTATCTTCTATTTATGCACATCCTGAATTTTCATTTGATTAAAACCATACTAACTAGTCTTATTTTCAATTTGACTTCGATTTTTTGTTGGTGATTTATAACGACTTCATCTGTGAGTTCATTTACGTATGTGTAGGTGTGCGTGTCTGTGTGTGCGCAGGGTTCATTCTCATCGTATTATGCAGTGCCGTTTGAGATTTGGTTATTCATGAATTGATAGAATGAGTTTTGACCATGTTCTCGTCGAAACTCGTCAGTGCATTGCGGCTGGCTGAAGTTTCGTTATCTTGTTCGACGATTAGTTGAATACAGTGGAGTTGGTGTTTACTTCAAGTTCGCAAACTTGATTTGAACCATTGCTAGCACCACCCGCGCAATCAATTATTGTTAAATTGTATTGCCTATATATGTATATGTGACGAAAGCTGCAAACATTTAAAGTTAGTGACTACATAGAAATTTTGTAGCCGACATTGCCTCTCAAGTTTAATGTATGCAAGACTGCTAGATGTGAGAGCTGCATATCAAAATTTGATTTCAATATATATTCAATGCGGCTAGATTCTCGATAGTCAGTTTGCCATCGTACTCTGATGATGATCATGGAAGGTCGAAACGCGTCAGTGCCTTGCGGCTGGCGGTAGTTTTGTTATGTTGCTCAACGACTGGTTGAATACAATGGGGCTGGCGTTTACTTCAAGCTCGCAAACTTGATTTAAATCAAGTTCTCATTTTTTCGACGATCAACTGTACGAATTTTCGTACTAGTGTATTGTCTTTCGTATTGCATTGCTCTAGAGTTTCAATTTACTCGTTTTGTTTCAACGCTGGGTGTATGGAGTGCGTTGTTAATCGCTCATATTTTTGGGTATTTGTCGCTGTTTACGATGCTGGAAATGTCATTTGTGCAGTTTTTCTGATGTTTGTTGACAATTCGATCGAATATTTGTTGAATGAGGTTTAATAGTTTTTTCGGGCTTTCCTAAATGCCAGAACATTGTTGGTTGGTTGTGTGATTCGTGGCCTGTCGATTAAAATACCATGTTGGTGAAACATTTTAATGTTTAATCCGGGCGCTTGTTACTATTTATATGACTATTTTTGTATGTATAATAACTGTTGGGAGTTTTCTTTGTACAAAATTAGGATATTAGTCAGATAAGCTGGGTGCCCCTTTGTAAATGCATATTTGGAAAGAGCTGATTTTCCTAAATATACTGGGCGTTTTAAATGTAGCTGGGTTCAGTTGACAAATTGCTTTATCTTACGTCCAATAAATGTTGGACCACACATATGTGGAAATGTGTAGGCTATTAAGGATTTGGAGAGAGCTGGTATCCAACCTTATGATTTTTTTGGGTGCTATATATGAAGTTCACTCATGTATTGGAGAAATTCTCGTAAATAATTCGGTTAAGCCGCTGTGCAATTATTGATACCAGTAGGTCGCCTCTTAATGGTAAATTTCGGAAATCAATTTTGAGGGTTCCCACTTTAGTACGAATCGGACATGGTCTGATGCTGACATCCATTGACCACTTCGAGAGGAAAATTGTTGTCTCTATCTTACTCGGCGGTAAATTTGTTGTTTGCTAACGTGCCATTGGCTGAATCTGCTGCATCTGTAATGAAAATTATTAGACCATCTAGATAACTTTGATAAAGAACGCATTGATCAAATATTTCGTTCCTGCTTGTTTTTCAAGATTGTGCATGTTTACATGTGCTAAAATAAGTGGAATGCTGGATTACTTAGCTAAATCATTGGACCGCTGGTAATAATTGCTGTCATAATATAAGGTCTTTAAAGTCATTGGTACCTATAGGTAAATTTTTAAGATTATCCTTGAACAGTTCAAAGAAGATCGTCTATTTTTTTCATATATATATATATATATATATATATATATATATATATATATATATATATATATATATATATATCAGCAAAATGAATGCTTACATGCATGTTGCAGCACATAACTGAATCTCTTAAATTGTTTTCCTATAAACATATCCGATAAAATGCATAACGTTCAGTTCTCAATAAACAGACTAAATAAATTTATTACCTGATCTACGTTGTGACTAACAGAAGCTAAATTCCATTTTGCTTTCTTATAGATACTTTCGCAAGTTTTTTCTTTCTTTTTATACTAAATACATATTTATTTTTAAACACAAACTCTACACATATACAATTTCATCCATCTCGTCATTCGTGAATCAACCATAGATAATTATAAATTTATCTAAACGCATGAGCAAAAGTATTGGTTTGCCGTCAACTCTAGAAGAAACGATTCATAATGAATAATATATATATATATATATATATATATATATATATATATATATATATATATATATAGTCGTACATATATAAATAAACAAATAAGGAGCAATGTGAGTTCCACTTCGTCAGTCGTAATCGATTCTCAATTATTGTGGTAGATTCAACCGCCGTCAAACTCAATTTAATTACTATGAAATTCTCAATATCTGTAAAACTTAATTTCCGGTTTACTAATTACCTCCCAAGTGCAATCATTTTTTGGAAGGAATGCCAAATGGGCTAATAAATAAATTTAAATAATAACATATTAATTCAGAGGTAAGGTCAAATTGATTTAAACTAAAAGGTTGAATAAAAATGTAGCCTTATGATTTAATAATTTACGAAGAATATTAATGAAGGTTCATGACGAGAAGAGGGTTACAGAGAGCCATAGTTAGATACGGGAAGCATTCATATGAAAATATTGACTTGTAAAAAAATATTAGTTATGATGATCGTTCGTAGACATCCTCATTCCATAAGTTTTAGTGACAGATAAAAGAAAATAGATGGAAACTATATTGGAAAAGTTTTAAGACTCGTCAGATTAACAAAATACCAGTTAAATAGATAAATGTGAATGAAGTTGTTCTAGACACACCCGATCAATTTATTATCTCATAATTCATAACCGGAGTCTCTAATTCAAATTCATTATTAAATCTGATTTATCTAACCTAAGTTTTTTGTCGCTTGTAAAGGCTTCATTAAATATTAAGTATAATGAATTTTCAACAGCTACTACATTCATTGCTGATTCTCTAAATATATTTATTTCTCTACTCTGATTCCAATGCGCACTGCGTTTGCAAACATCCAAGTCAATCTGATGGACTGACAAAATTAAGCTCACACAGCAAAAATAACAGGCGCATTTATTAACTCACACTTTTGCTTTTATATATATTTCATATATGTAAATACGTATGATAGTACATATATATTTAGATACATGAGGTTTTGGTTCGAGATGCGTCTAAATGTCGAAAGCACAAATTTGCTTAACTATGCGTATTTGACGAGTCAGATCAGCGGAATAGTGATAATTGTTCAATTAAAACTTTGACTGATTGCGCGGGTACTGATAACAATTATTTAAATCATAGTTGCTATTTTATTATATAAATAAAATTTTTTTAATATAGAAATTTTTAATATAAACAAATAATTGTGTAAGTTAGCAAATGTGTTTAATTTAGTAGACTTGTTCCGTCCATATTAAGAACTGATCCATTATTGTCCAGATATTTTTTCCAGGACAGGGCTCGAACCTGGGTAAATTTTCTTTGGCGTAGCAGGAGGGCACAGTGGATAGAGCATTAGACTTTGAAATCAGTGTTCTCCGGTCGCGACTCGTCCGCGAAAATATCCTTTATATGACGAGTTCTTGAAAGAGGCAAAACCGGTCTATTGGATGAATTACCTTAATTTCCTTGAAAATGTCCAGTTTATACTGGAAAAAACAGAAAGTGCTTTTGGAGTTTATTACATGCTTGCAACCTTGATTTCATTAACTGGAGTCACCAACCGATTAATCAATGTTTTTTAATGTAAACAACAGTTTCACATATATGTTACAAGAAAGTAAGTAAAATAAATACACAAGGTGACAACCTGTAGCAGTTCGTGCAAGAAACCTTTTTAAGTCAGTGAACTGAATAAAAATTAACATAATTATATTCGTTGCAAACAAATTATATTGATGAATGCACAAATTATTAAACGGCAAAATAGGATTATGTCACAATAATAAACTAGAAATAAAGTTATGTTGAAAGAATATTTATTGACTACGGCTTATCACAATGCAAAAACTAACGAACAGAGCAAAAAATTAAGAAATAATCTGCACAAAGTGACCAAAGCAAAAAAATTTAATGTTTAAACGATTGATTAACGAGAAACAAATACTGAATAAATGTTGATTTATCAGATAATATAATAATAAGCATACGAATACAATAAGACGCTTAAATAAATTGTAAAACTGAGCTTCATGTTCAAGTAAAGAACTCTTAATAATTTCGGATACTGTTTGTTGCGGAGACGTAATACGTATGCAATTTTGTATTAGGTGTTGCACAAATAGCAACAAATTATGATCAGAGGTTTACTCTCAAGTGCATGTTCACTAACTTGAATAAATATGCAAATAAACCAGATGGTTGTGACGCTCAATCTTCGGACACTTGTCACTGCGTTATTCTAACTGAGGGTCTAAATCTGCATGGAACTGTCGACTCAATGTTTACCATCAAACGCCAGATACGAGTCAATTGGCATGCGACCTGATAATCCAGCTAATTGTGTAGAGTATATGGATAGGTTAAAACTACTGACAACTTGCGACGTATTTGTTGCATAACAGTAGAATTAAATGTTGTATATTCACTGTTCCAGTGAATGAATACAATTTTTCATTAGGTGCTGCACACCTAGAAAAAATAAAATCAAATAGGATCAGGTGAATGTGTCATAGCCATTATGAAAAAATGTAAAGTCTCCATTACACCTGTGTTTCGTGCCTACAAGGGACACATTAATAGGAGCTGTTACTTCGCCTTATATTCATAATAAAATGTGGTCAAGAAGTGTGAGACGGTCGGACGACGCAATGTCTTACACGTGCGTGTATTCAAACATTGATCTAGTCAGCATCATTCAAAGTCTGCGCGAATGAGACTTCAAATCAAACTCACAAATATAATCTGTGCCATGTGTATGAAGGTTGCCAAGTCTTGATTTTAGATTGAATGTGAAATTACACGGGAGTTTGGCTTAATTTAACAAACAGCATGACAAAATTTTGCTTTCCCTCGATATGCATTGCGATTTTCTCTCCTCATTGGTCAGTTTAATGTTGTGCCTAAATAATGATCATTAAATTTTGAAAAGTTGTTTGATAACGCTTTGCGACTTGTTAAAAACAATACCATAGTAATAAGTAATGCTTGAATAATTGTTTCGTTGCGCAACGCTGTCATCCTTAAATTTGCTTACACAAATGATTGTTGCGGGACAATTAACGCCACTCGTAGTTCAGTAAAAGCTTGATTCAATTTTATTTCCAGTTGCACAGCTTTTCGTTTGCCTAGATTAATGGTTACTTACTTTTCCCGTAAATCTGTAGCCGAACAAAATTTTTTTTTGAAATTGTTCTTGAATGATCATAGACAGTTGAAACGCCCCAGTACAGGTAGCTAACAGTAGTTTTGGTGTTTTCGACTTGTTAAAAAAAATTGGATTGTTTTTGTTCCAAGCTCGCAAGCTAGATTTCAATAATTGCTGCTCACACAATTAATGCTAAACTAATGTTAATTTTGTTGTGTATCTTATTCATGTGCTTACTAGATGATTATTATCACATGTATCGAGCTAATCAGCAATATACAGCGATGCCAAAACCACAAACAAAGTCAATCACTTGGCTGCCAAATTGTCTTTCCTGCGCCATTGGACTTTGGAGATGTCCTGGTTGTTGTATGCACAGCCCATCAGATCGGCTGAACTTGACGGAACAAAGACGACCCTATAATGTTAAATGTCCATTCGGACTGAGATGCCAATTGACTTGCAACTGGAGTAAATCTTTACTGCCAGTGTGCTGTTTCTGCTACAACACATGTGACTCGAGAGAACATGAAAGACAGTCAGCAGGAGTAAGTGTAAAACTTATTAGAACTTGGGGTTTAATTGACGCATAACTTTCAATTAGATTGTGACTAAAGCATTTCATTAAAAATTTCTAACTATACATAATAACTTCTCTAAAGTAATTAGATCGTATAACAAATTGTAATTTAAAATTTGAAACTTTGTGTTCATTATTTATCGTCAGAATCATTATTTTTAAAGTTTCTTGGTCTGCCACAAAGTAAGATTATGGAACTATAAGAGAAGCAATAATAAAATGAGCTACTGCGCAAAAATATTAATAATAATAATAATAATAATAATAATAATAATAATAATAATAATAATAATAATAATAATAATAATAATAATAATAATAATAATAATAATAATAATAATAATAATAATAATAATAATAATAATAATAATAATAATAATAGAGTAGAATTCATTAAAACCTAATAGGTAACTTTGAAAAATTAGCAAATAAGCAATATACATGCTCCAATCTTTACAAAAACACAAAGAAATATGAAACTGTATATGCATTTATAAAAGTACAAGACAGACAAAAATACAAGAGAGTCAAAAATTCATTCACATACTAAACCATAAAAGGATTCGTAAATACACAAATGTTAATGTACATATTAATATTTAAGGAAATTAAAACCTTTTTATATGCATATGCGCTACACACGTACATAGAGATAAGAATATTCATGAATTCAAACATAGCCACTAGTATATTCATACATACATACATACAAACACGCATAAAAATGCAACTGAATGTAATTATACACAAATATATACATGCAAGAATACATGAATCATATGACGCTTACAAACATACATACATACATACATACATACATACATACATACATACATACATACATACATACATACATACATACATACATACATACATACATACATACATACATACATACATACATACATACATACATACATAGATGCATACACACATGCATATATATATATATACATATTGAACTCTTCCTATATGCAAAAACAAAAAGAAATTGTAGCAGATACAAGAAATATTTCTGTCTCCGTATCTCCTCAAGTATCTACTAATGAACATATCTATATATAAGTTGGAAAGAAAAACAAGATAGAAATATGTGAACATAGAGAGAGTGTGAAAAACGGAAACCAATCAATTGCGTGCGTCACATTCAGTTCAAGCTCAATGCCTGAACATGCTTCTTCTGCTTGCATAAATCCGACTGCAATTTGTTTATCCATAAGGCTTTGTATGTGGCTAGCTCCCTTTTGTTATTGCATTTAGTAATTATTTTGAATGCTACATCTGGAGAACATACGTGCGATGTTTCGACGATGTGTTGCGCAATTTCAGATGTGTATTCACCATTTGATTTAAAACAGGCGTTTAAGTTACAATGTTCTCTCATTTGAGTAATTAACCGTCTGGTCGATCGGCCTACGTAAGTTAATCGACAATTTGCGCATGTATATTGGTAAATAATATTTGATATCGACATTAACGGCTGTTTCTCTTTGATTGCTGATAAAGGCAAGTGTGTTACCCAAAATAACACTCGTATTTTTGTTGAATTAAATGTGCGTGTTAATGCTGCTTCAACTTTCTTTTGAACCATTCGGGAAACTGCATTCCCCTTAAATGGGATGTTTAGGTAGACTGTTTTCTTTTCTGGCCTTGAGTACGTCTGTATCTGTTTAATTCCCCATTTAAAAATTTATTCAATTAATTCTCTGGGATAGCTATTAGACATTAAATTGTTAATTGCTTTATTATATTCATTTCCTTTCGAATCTTGACTAACCAACCTGTCAATTCTTGAAAAGCAACCGTGAACTGTTGATAATATATATTGAAATGGCGCAAAACTGCTGTAATGCAAATACTGTGCAGACCATGTTGGTTTATGGTAAATTGTTCTGTTTAATTTACCATTAGTTTCTTTCTATAATAGTACATCTAAGAAAGGCAGACAGTCATCTTTCTCGTGCTCTGACTTGAAGCCGATATTCTTATGTGCTTTGTTGAAACTTTGAAGCAATTTTTGTGATTGCGACCTATTTTTAATACAAGAAATATATCATCCACGTACCGTATATATTGAGCAAATTTACTATTGTCACTATTTAATGATGTGTTCTCTAGGTGCCCCACGAAGCTCTCAGCCAACACTGGATATAAGGGGATTCCCATTGCCACAACATCGTACATAATAAGATAAGCTTGCGTAGAGTTTGACCTGGCACCGGCGATGGTAATATATCGTGTTCTACCGCTTTGACTATAATGTCAATGGTTTCATCAATTGGAACATTTGTAAACAAAGACGTAACATCAAAAGATACCATAATCTTGTTTTTAACATTTATATCTCGAATTTTGTTTACAAACTCAAACGAATCGGCAACCGAATAATTACCTAGTAGCTTACGTAATGGTACTATTAAACGAACTATCCATTTGGTTATTGCATGAAACGCAGAATTTACCATTGATAAAATTGTCCTCATATGACAACCTCTTTTGTGTGTTTTTGGTAATCCGTATATTGTTGGTGAAGATGATCCAACTGGCTTTAATTTCTGTGCAGTGGCCTCATCAATTAAACCGGCATCTGTCAAAATCTAAATTTCATTTATTACTTTGCGCTCCACCTTGTCTATTTCATCTGATTTATCGTCTAGACGTGTGAATATTGTATTGTCCTTTAGCACATTTTCCATCTTTTGTATGTAGTCAGATTTGTCCATTATAACTACGCTCTTGCCTTTATCAGCGCTTTGTATTTTGATGTCTGCATTTCTGCTGATCCCTCTAAACGCATTTAGATGTTGCTTTGTCAATGCATGCAGTTCTGTGTCTTTGGACGATTTCAAATGTGAAGCCTGATCAACTAATGTAGATTTGAACAAATTTTTATATTCAATACTGGCAGGTTCCAAGTCAGCTGTTTGTTCAAATAGCAAATCAAATGCTGCCTCAAAATCAACATCGCATTTATTTAAAGGATTTATTCTATAATTTCGGCCCATCGATAGTGCCTCCATTTTTAACTGATCGATTGGCAATTTTGAAAAGTTAAGCACACGCTTATCAAGATCGGTCGGTATTAAATCACACAAAACTCCAGGTTTTACATTTTTTTCCAATTTGTTTAAAATTCTTGCATTTATATATATATATATATATATATATATATATATATATATATATCTTCAAATTGCTCTAATACTGGCGGCTGTATTTTCTAGGACGCGGCGTATTGAATACAGCTTTCAGATTTTAATATCTTTTGTTCAGTTAAATCGTGTGGAGTATTCACCTATCGTTCGAACCAACATTGGTATAGGAATGAATTATGCATCGGTAGTAGAAATGAGATAGAATATACACTGCCATATTTAATCTTCTCATGGGATTTTACATATTGTATATTGAAGCAAAGAATTAATAAAGTGGATTTAAAAAAGAGTTATAAATAATTGTGATAAATTAATTGATGATTCTGCATTTAATTTGTTAGTTGCAAAAGAGATTTTTAGTTTTTCAAATAAGCTTAGATTTCGATCTGAAATATTAATCAACTTTAGCATTAACGTTACATAATCTTCAAAAAACATGAACATGAAAATTTTAATCATTGGACATAGCATAAGAAATTGGAGCGAATTTTGAATGGTGTAATTCATAAATATTTTTATTACTAAAAGTATTAGTAATTTGCAATAAAATTTATTCCTTACTAGAACTTTTAAGCAAGCTTACAAATAAAGTCACAGTCCAATTTACTCGTTAAAATTTCCTTATCTACATAATGGATAACTACTTTGAAATAATTATGGTGAACATTATTTAAATATAGCATGGTGTAGTAAAAAGTGGACAGGATTCACTTATTTGTGGGTGTAGGCCTACACTGGATTTCATCAAAGCAAGAAATGCAGAATAAATTTATGCAAGTAATTTTTTTCACAATTGCAATCTCATCTGCGCCTACCAATTAAAATAGCTTTTCACACACGGCAGAAGGGTCTACCTAACTAACCGTATGCAATCAAGATCCCTACTTAAACAATCAAAGCTATGTTCTGCTTAAGGTTATAATAACTAAGACAAGTATTTATCTAACTCTGGATTATAACTAAACTGTTGTTTTATCAAAACTCCGTCCTCTATCCTGCTTCTCAAATTGAAAATACTGGATTCATGAGAGGGAAACTAAAGAAAATTTATTATTTGACCTCATGTAAATTATGCAACTTGTAAGCCAATCTAGTTACTTTCTGATTTGCTATATCACATGGACGCATTAAGGTTTAGTCCTCGGTATTCAGTTTCCAATCGTGCTTTAATTCTAACCGTGACTAGTCGAAGCGTATCAATAAGTGTAAATGATGTGAGTTATGCTGCCCTTCGACTAGTTAGACATTGAAATGACATTCATATAAATCACGTGAATTTTATTTAAATATCTGTTATCAATTCTCCGCTGCTTATTTTAAACCTCTCAGTACATAATGAGCGACTTATTAAACTGTGAATTAATTATATGCAAATCAAAAGACATATTTCATAAAGCATGATACTTCAATAAACCAAATTATATAAATATATATATATATATATATATATATATATTAAAAATGAAATATTCTTGTTCGACAAAGGATGAGTCGAATCAGACCGACATGAGTATTTCCTGAAGACAATGAATCAAGCAACTAGACATATTGTATATACACAGATGACGCAAAAATAAATGATGGAATAGTTTTATTGATCCCTCAATGAGAATTATCAATGCAAGTTTATTTACCCTACACAACAAATTTTAAATCTTGTACAAGTTCGCTGTCTAGTTTCTATTTAAAATGTTACCAGTCCGTTCAGTTAATATGTTTACTGGAGATTCAGTCTAAATTGCATAATGGCTCTATGAATATATACGTATTTATTTAAACTTTTTTAGTTTCTTATGCATTCATATTAATTTTAAAATTAGAAAATCATTTAGTGTGTAGGTAGTGGTAAAACTTTTTAAAACAGGTTCGCCAGCTATCAAAGGAATATTTGGTCCAACCTGTGTCTTCCGGCACTGCACACAATTATTGTACAATAGAATATTATTCTCTCCTAATTCAATTACGATAACATTCCTGCTATAATTAGCACTTAGCATTTGTGAAAGTTAATTTAAATTCAAGGCGGGTAATATGAAGTGGAAAAGGAGTTAAAAAGAATTAATAAATGCTCTTGAAAGTTTCAACTGAACTCTGTTAAGTTTGGAGACGTAAATAATGTATGGTACACGGCAGAAAATGAATGAATTCTTGATGTAAGTTATAGCTTAATGCTCAAAATTTAATAACATATTCTGGCGAGAGAGGGAGAGAAGAAAAAAACGCTTTAAATTCAAAAAAAAATATTTGCGTGGCTGCATAAACTTACCGAGAGCAAGGGAAATAGGTTGAACTAATTCCAGAACGTTCGTGAACATAATTGAATTACATATTATGGACTGTTAAGAGGACGTAATGCAAAATGGAAGGCTAAATGGGAAGAACACCAGACCCGCTTGTTAAGGCAGATCGGCATTTTATGATGCTATTGGTTTCTAATGAAAAGATTGATAACAGTATGATGCATACAGTGGCGTAGATAATCTTCCGTTTAGCTGTCTAAGTCTTTTATTTTGGTTAATTATTATGCTGAAATCATCTGACTTCATTCAATCTTTTTGACAATACCGAGAAACAGTTCTACGACTGTAACGCATATAATGTGTTTTTATAATTTTCTTTTAGTGGAACTGAATTGACATAACGTGATGCCATTACTTGTACCAAAATTTCTAACAAAAGATATCTTTGTTTATTGTTAAGCCAGATTCTATAAGTGAAAATGTCGGTTTAAACCAGACTTGCTACGTAAATATTAACTAGAATATTTTTTTAAAGAACTACAATCGTTTACTGTCATTTGGCATATCATCGAAGTGTTTATCAATTGCTTACTGCCTTAAATGTATTTTTAGTTTGGCACAGTAAGATGTTTAAAACGATTTTCGAAATATTTTACATATCTTAATCGTACTCGAATTCGACATTACCATAGAAATGCCCACAACATCGATCACCCTTTTCATTCTGTTTACCATCAATGATAAACTTTTCTTGTCGTACGTTTTTTTGTTCTGCTCAGTTCCACTTTTCTAAACAGCATTAATGTCATAGCATTTGAAAAAATATTGGATAGATTAAAATATTATACAACTGTTAATTAAGACGTTTCTAGGTAAAATATATTTATCAGGAATCCGCTGTAAAGCATTTATTTCGAAATACGCATTTTCTAAATTAATATAGCTCATTTCTAAAAGTAAATTAGGGAGAATAACGGTAGTTGGTTTCGCTTTTTAACTTTCAATTAAGTTTGCTTGAGCTCCTGTCAACTAGTTTGGGTATTTGGCTAGAATAATGTTCAAACTATTTAATGCTGCAGATATCAGTAAATAATCCTATATCGATATTAAGGATAAGGGTAGTTAGTCTATCATTTTCTAATCGATCATTTCTAATAAAATATTCTGATTCCAATTCTCTAATGTTAAGACCTTTTAGCTTATGTACTGATTGGAGTTTTGTATTATTTTATAATTTCTTCTCCTTTTACTACTTTCAAAATTAAAATTTGGTTTCTCCTGTTAGTATAGAGCGCCAATTTTGTATGCAAAATGTAGTATTAAATTGGTATTCAAGCATTATATAGCATATTTGCGCATCAGATAAGTCAAATTTAATCATAATCTACTAGTTATACTTTAATGCCATGTGTGGGCGAGTTTACATTTACACCTTTTAACTACCTGGTAAAATAACATTCACTAACAACTTTTCAGACTTCTATCAAGCACAATTTTGACTATCGCCTTAAATAGACCAAATTTAATTAGATTGTTCAATTGTTATACAACTAATTACCTAATTTTTTGGCATTCTTGTCAATGCTTTTACTCACCTTTCAATTAGATACCGTTTAGAAGAAGCCGTCGAAATATTGTTCACAAAGTGGACAAACTGAGTTATATGTTTAAATTTCTGATAAAAGAGATCATTAGATAATCAACTGCTATAGGACAGCAAAGTTAGCTACCTGTTTTAATGACGTCACACTATTTGCAATTTACTCCAAATCGTTTTAAGGATTATAGAATGCCTCCGTTTTCGTTGGCGTCTGCCTACGTTACAAAACATATTTAATTCTGAATTTAGACTTTAAGAAGAAATTATGTAGTTTTATATTGGTCAATTATTTCAATCAATTTCCTGACGGACTTGTGTGAGATTCTCTGCTGACATATAGCAGCCATCATTTTTCTCTTATATGATGTGGAAAGAAAGAATAATCTATCCGACTCACATAGACACACCTAGACTAATACAGACTTGGAATCAATGGGCCTTTCATTAATTAATAAGGCCACAGCTTCAGTCTCTTATAATTTTTTGCCATCATTGATGATAATATGTTATATCCTGAATAACAAACTACTTTTCCATGAGTTCGTTAGCCTATGTTATCATAAAGCTACAAGTAACTGTAGATAGGCATTATAAAACTTATGAACTAACAAATTGTAAGCGGTGCTTCATTATGACAAACATAAGTTATTCCCTGTGTACAGCTTCATTAAAGAGTGGTAAATCATGCTATTAAGTGCTCTACATAGCTTTCTGTGTTGTAAAATACCATAAATGTAAATATGTGTATCACCTATCCAAATGCACTTTTATTTGTTATTTCAAACTTAGTGTTTTCTTTTAATTTCGTTTTCTTTCCAATGGTGCACTGTAGATTGTAAAATGTTTAGTCTTGTCTGTAATTGACAAATTATGATGCAGGATAGGTAAGGTAAACAACTGTATATTGGAAATCAATGTGAAAACCTTAATAAAATGAAGTGTTACTTGGTACGTGTAAGAAGCCTTCATATTGTTTTTAGTAGTTCAAGAACTGCGTCTAGAGCATTCGACAGCTTAGCCGTATTCCTAGAAACTTACAATCTGGTCAACGTTGTACGTAGATCATTTCCAAGTCACTTCGAGTGGGCAGCTCTGCTTCATGCTTTACATGGAACAAAATAGTTTCGTTAACATTTTGACGGGCTTCATCTGTGCTCAAGCTGAAAAATATCACCTCTTTCTGCTGAAGGAATTGGTTTGTTGATTTATTGAAATAAATACAATTTATGAAATAGGAAAACAATATTTTCACTGTTTAATCGTAACGTCACGGCCGTCTGATTTGCATGTCTACTGGGCGTACAAATCTTTAAAAAATGGAACTTAGGAGGCATATATCTACATATTGGTTCTTTCGAAGCTCCATTTATCAAACGTCATGATGATAATCGATTATACGTTGTAAATCTAAAGTTGAATGGAATCTGCAACTTGAAGAAAACTGGTTTTGACATAAAGCGTGATGTTTCATTCGTTTTCCTATGTTTAATTCAGCAGAGGTAAGATCAAACTTTTCTAAATGAATCAAATGTTGAATTGAATTGCAAGTTCTGCAGCTCAAACTGGTTATAAACATTTTTGTTTGCACATCATCAAAGCTTAACTGGATTTAAAAGGACACATAATCAACTATCTTAGTTAAGCGCGCCTGTCGTTAACCCACCGCTACGGGAAGAATACCTACATGAATTGTTGGACTATTTTTTCCGCCCATAATACACGCATTACATGTTCATCTTTTCGTTTCCTGCATTTTCCAACCTGAATCACTGGCGAAATGTCGATATCCTATTAACAACAGTTTGAAAAGCTCTAATGGGCAAGGTGTCTAAAGCCAATAAATAGACATATAATGTATAGACAATTGATGGAGCAATATTAGTTTGGTGTTATGCTACACGTGAACTCTTCCTTACATTTGTGCTTGATTACATTAAGAAGTATAATTTCATTACAATTTACCAAGCGAATTGTTTACCTAATAATTTATTATTTGTATCGATATTGTTTTACAGCAACAGAACATGATCAAGGTTGCATTAAATGCTGATTTAACTTTTTATTAAAATGGTCTCTTCATCCTCTGAACCCATTAAAACGTAAAAGTTATTAATATCCTTTTAAAAGAAAAAATATAATATGCCTCGACATATCAGAAAACGATAAATGAGAAGAAGCCCTAAAAAATACATTTGGACAGGAATCTTCAACACACACACAAGAACGGTTTAAATGTGAAAAGTTAATTCAGACAAAATTATAATGCATGTAAATGGTGACATGTAATTTAATTATTTACACACTGATGTATATGACGCGAAAGAAGTTATTTTTTTAAATAAGTCAGAGTTCATCTCTTTAGCATTGAATGTATTCACAGGCACAAATTTTGAAAAATTTTAAAGCTTAAGGAGTATTTCATTTGAATAAAATGGAAATTACTCACTTATGAGCTTAAAAAACGTTCACGAGGTAGAACGAAATGCAACGTCAGCTTTTTTATTATTGAAAAAAATAGTTTTTGCCAAGATAACATTTATGCTAAAGCAAAACATTTTGATAATATTTATAATTCCGTGCACACTGCATGCCATCTTGTTGTCGAAATTACTGTTATTTGCATAAAAATGTAAATTAACACTGAAAGGACAGAAAATATATTGATAGCAGAGCGCTTTACTCTTTAACTTCTTTTACTTGTCTCAATTTAACGAATAAATAAATGCGTAACCAGATGTTTAAGAGTAATGCTGATATGGCGAAATTTTTCTGTTTTAACATTTTGTCTACAAGCATGGTTTTTATAGAAGTCATGCCACGATTAAAAAAATGATTTCAAATTTTTCGTTATCAATACACATACTGAATGTAGTTAAATAACATATTTACCTATTCTTCATTTGCATTCATTTCAAATTCTATTAGTATACACGTAATTCTTTTCTTAACTACGTAATAGTGCTCAATTTTTATTGATCGCATAAAATAATATTTTTTTGTTACAAATAAAAATATTGTGCCTATTTCCCTTGAATATTAAAGTGTACATTTTTGGCGAATGAACATTGTATAATCGACACTGAAAGTAGTTCTACATGCAACACGAGTAGTTAAATAAAATGAAATTAAAGTTTTTATTATCTAAATAAATTTGATTAAAAAAACTGTTGTCATCACCCGCGTAATCGATGAAATTTAAACGAGAATATGTACATTCTGCATGGACAAATTTATTTCCTACTTACTTATCATTATAAATACACATTTGAGTTGCTGTTGTCATTAGTTTTCTTTCGATTAAGAGAATGGTAATTAATTAAAATTAAATAGTTCTTAAAAAGTAATTCATCAACTAGAACGGTTTTGTTTATTTTTGGCACTGGTTAACATCTGTCACAAATACTGTGGCATAGGGTTTTGACACAAGTGCATTCGTCTTCTAGCCAAGCAACGCATTTTCTACGCAAGGGATGGCTGATTGAAACAATAAATTGCGAGTTATAAATAATAGCAGCCACTGGAAAAAAACTGATCAAAAAATATAATTTTGTCCAATATAATCGCAAGAAAGACTAATTGAAATATTTTTGGCTAAAAATGCAGATAGCGCTAATTCAGGCAATTATTTTATGCGGTCTCAATAAGACTAAAACATCTGTAGTTGGTAAAATACCTTTACCATTTACACCATTTTATTATACAATGACAACTTAGTCTAAATAAAATTCTACCATTATGCTTCAATATAATATTGCTCCACGGGCTGACATTCTGTTCTTCTTAAATTTAAGGTTCATGAAATGTTATTTGGAATATTTTTAACACAGAAATGCCCAATCAGTTTTACTTGTTTGGAAAATTGTCCAAGCAACAACGGTTATCTACAACTGCTGATTAGAAAAACCAAGTCAGTCTAGTTGCCACTCACTTCGTCAAATGAAAACCCAGGATGTATATGTGAATATATATAAGTATAATGTGAGAATATTGAATATATATTATAACTGTTGTTAGTATATATGGAACATTGTATCTGGTAGCATAGGAAATTCGTACAGGTGACCGGTTTCGTTCATTTTGTGGGTTTATAAATTACTTACGGTATCTGCCGCGGATGGCGCTCGAAGGAGGGCGCATTTGCTTCAAGGTCTGGGCCTTTGTTCACTGAAGTGCCAATGCCACATACTACACGCTTTTTTTAATTTTAAATCAACTTATATATATATATATATATACATATATATATATATATATATAAATTCAATTTATTATTATAATCAAGGTTGCGATCTTGATATAAACACCTGACCCATTTATTATTTACATATGTCAGTATAAACTAAGAATTGTATAGTGTAGAAAAGTAAAATTCCTATTTTACACTGGATGAATTGTCTTTTCTACACTATACAATTCTTAGTTTATACTGACATATATATATATGTAATAAATGGATCAGGTGCTTATATCAATATCGCAATCTTGATTATAATAATTGCTATCATCGCCCGTGCAACGAATTGTCGTTTAATTATATATTCAATATGTTTCCTTTTACGCCAATTCAATATACTTGTGCTTGGTGGCATACTGCTTACTATAAAATGAAATATCGGAGACGAGTACTTGCAAATTAAGTTATATCAGATAACCAATATGATGATCTGTTTTCGGTAAAGTAACCATCTGTTACATGATACAAAAAGTAATTGATGAATTTTTTCTGGGGTGTAGGCAGTGCACCTAATAAATCACATTCCACTGTTTAGAAAGGCTAATATTCTTGTTTTACTATTCTATTTACGGATACGATATTTTGAATTTAATTTACATTCTTACTTCAAAAAATATTTTATGACTTTTAGAACTGTTAAAGGTTTCATTCGTGCACATTATATAAATCGTATTCATGAGGTATTATTGACTCTAAACTGTGCACATATACTAAAAGGCTCCGTTTTTAAAAAATTTGTTTGAAGAATATATAATGACTCACAGCAATCGCTTGAAAGATATTGTCTTTTAGTCTAAAAAGTTTAAAGTAATTAATATTTTACATTTATTTCAACTGCTCATTACATGTTTGGGCTTTGAAGCCTCAAATATAACATTTAATACGACATATAAAAAGCGGACTAATGTTTTTACAAAACCGATATTTTCAAAATTATCTGATTTAAGATTTGAATAACACAGGATTGTACCCAGCTCATTGTCTTTCTGGAAATAAATCGGATACGGTTTTTTTGTATTCTTCATGGGTTAATAATTCATAAAAGTATTAGGCGCAATTATAAAGTTCTTTGGTTTAAGTGACAAGTAATTTTATTTTCTTATTAATCTGATAACTCGACGACATTGGAAATGGATTTTATATTTTCCCAAGAAAAGAATATTCATCATAAAACCAGGTTTGAATACTCAACCGACGTCAAATTCTCTAGGTTTTCGAGTTGTGAGCAGTTATTATCTGACTTTTTTCGCTTTGCTGCCATTTGAAATTTTCGTTCTTAATTCTTAATTATAAATGCCCATTTTTACTAGTCCTCATTGTAATACTTTGATAAGAATATCTCAATTGATTCATTGTGATATTTTTTTATATAAAATTGTAACATAATATGCATTGTCCCTGAAGGAAAAATATCGTTTTCTGTTCAAAAGTTAATAAATAAATTCAGAAATATTTTAATTATGAAATTTATTATTAGACGTTGTTCTAGTAGTAGTAGTAGTAGTACTAGTATTAGTAGTATTAGTAGTTGTAGTAGTAGTTGCTATTATTTTACTTTTTCTTGGTTATTAGTAGTAATATTATTAGAAGTAATACTATCAGTGGTATTATTAGTACTAGTATTGGTATTAAAGCCTGTTATAAACATTTTATTAAACAGTACTTCCTTAGGTAGCATGATGTGTGTATTTCATGAGCGGTTAGGTGTGGTTATTTGGAACTTTATATCGATAGAAATGCCACATATGCTCTAACTACAGGAAAGCTTGAACAAAAACCTAATTTGGCTTATAATTTAAAAGTGCTTGTAGAATGCGGTACAGGTGGCACATTAAAGAGACTCCCGGACGATGTAGCAAATATTTCCCCAGTTTCAGTACCGTCTGTGTCAAATTTTGTACTGTCTTTGACGAACTCCCAACATGAATTACTATAATCAAGGATGCGATCTTGATAAAAAAACCTGACCCATTAAGTACATACATTTGTCAGTATAATTCATCCAGTAGACCTTTTTCGTACTTGTTAAGAACTTCTCACGCACTAGCCAGAATTTGCTGTAGACCGGATCCAAACCTGAGCTCGTCTGCTTTGAAATCTGGTGCTCTAACAACTGGGTCAAACTGCCGCTTACTTAATCTACAATTCTCAGTTTTATACTTACTTATATAGCTCAGGTAGTATTTTTATTTCAGGTGAAGCTCATTTGGCATCACAAATATCAAACTAACCATATCCATTTCTGGCATTATTGAATAGACACCACACTACCAGAGAAAGTGATATTGACCAAACATTTATACAATTAAACGAACATCGGTTTTGTGGGTGGTGACAAAAAGAACGTCATTGATTTATGACAGTGTCTGCCTGTGCTATTTTAATGTCTATTTTTACAGGCAAATATATATATATATATGTATATATATATATATATATATATAAATTAAATCTTCAGCATACCTTTCAAATTCAAAATTAGGCCGTATCTATCTATTTGATGAATTGACTTTGGTATATTGTGTCATTTTTCGTTTATATTTACAACATATATGTAACGTCTCAGAATCATGAAACTTCAAGTAAATATCACTCGACAGGTGTTTTTTCTACAATGACATTTTTTAGTTGATTAGTTTGAACTTTAGATTGAAAGGGACGGCATGTTGGTTTAAAACAGAAGAAGAACTAATCAACACATAAGTTAGTGCACAATTGGAAATGGCTGTAGATTGTAGCAGAGATTTCTTGATGGTTGAAAGCATTAATTTTCGCAGTCTAATTTGAAACCAGGAATAAATTATTTTCAGATTGCTTTTACACAAAACATACACCTTTGAAGCTGCCTCTTCCACGTAAGTAAATATTACCACAACTCACTAACTTACTTGGAATTATATGTTTTATGGAGTGCAGTTTGCTTTAGTGAGTAGATACTAGTCTGCTTATAACCTTTAGAATTAGATTTTCTTAGCAATCGTGTGTGTATTTTGTGATTATACAAATGAGTTTTGTGTTTAAGTCTGTTTATGTGCAGGTGGTCATGATTCCCAGTGTATTAGTGAGTAAATCGTACCCTCTGATTAATATTTTTTCGCACTTATTGGTATTTTCTATCTGAACGCCTTTTCCGGTAAGGTAACATCGTTTAAGACATTTTATAAACAGCCCCACAGGTAACTGCACGTAATGCGTGCTTTGTAGCACTTATGGCTTTTATAATTGCGCTGACTTTGGTGTTGATGACAATGATAACTTTGCCCATTGTGTGACCGCTTTTTCTTTATTTTTCTGCCAGCTAGTTTCGATGGTTAGTGGTGCTGTTCTAAAGTTATTAGTGGTAGTTATTCAGATTCGTGGCCTGTTAAGTACAGCACCAGAAATGATGTACATTGTATATGTATGACTGTTATGTCAGATATTTACTTTTTAATAATATATAAAGTCATAAGGTGAGCTCCGTGCCAGTACGTGAAACCACGCACTAATCATTTGGACTTTCGCGTCGAAGATGCTGTTAATTAATTTATTTTTTAAGTATTGTTTTTTCAAATATTTTTTTTACCACAAACACAAGCCGGCTTTTTTAATTAACAGAGTGAGTAAGTGATAATTATTAATATTATAAATATATTTTTACCTTTTCTACTTATGTTCAACAAATAATGACAGTTGGTCGCTTCTAGACCTCAAAACAGAAGGTTATTTTTCGGTCTCCACAGGACTGATGTGTTTTGGAATATTGTACCTACATTATCTTTTGCAGAATTTGGAACACTGTTCTTGTAATAAATTAACTGTTCAGTTAACTTCGATTTCTTGTGCATTTTCTGTCTTATCACCGTTTATATTCTACAGACGATACATATACCAATATCTGGTCTTCAAATTTCAATTCAATGTCATTTACCCGGGTCGTAATAACTCTGCTCTATAATGCCAAATCCTTGGTGGCTTATTATAGTTTAGGTCGCAGAGATGCACAAAAAAGTAAGGAGAAACCAAAACATACATTAGCACATTACTGAAAAGTGTGTGTTGAGTGCAGCATAGATGGCGTAATGGTGTGAGTGCAGGACTGGAAAGCAATTGTGCCCCGGTTTGAATTCACATCGCGGCAAATTCTTGCGATTACTTAATGAGTTACAAAACAGGACGAAACCGGCCAACTTTATGACTTTCAATTGCCACTTTAAGCAGAGTATCACATATACTGCCAAAAAAATATTGAAATACCTCATCAAAAATTCAACGTTACTATATAAATATATATCTATTTAGGCTTGTTTTTATAATAATGGTATAGGCTAAATGTTTCATAACGCATTGCGATAATTCGCAGATGGAACCGTAAATTGCAGCGACCAGAAACAAACAAACTACAACGCCATCGAGAACACCCGATTCGTGTATTGCATACAGTTTTCATTTTTATGTGTTTATTTTTATTTTAATAGGTATCGCTTCCTAACTAAACGTTCATTAAATCAGCTAAAATCCGTCCTTTCTACTAAGTCTTTCTGTCAATTTGGAAAGCGATATATAATTAAATAAATTTTGAAAATATTGATTTTGCACGTAGTCCAAATAGTGGTTGTTTAGAATATAGATATTTTGGCGTTTTTCAACAATTTTTTTTCAAACTTTCTCTAACCTCTAAGCCAACCCGGTTTGCTGGATAATTTGCCTTTTCTACATTACAAAATGCCTAGTATATACTGTAAAATGTATATATAAAATGGCACAAGAGTTTACATCAAGGTCGAAATATTTATTTATTTAATTTAATAGAAACTATTGCCTTTTGATAGTCAAAATTTCATGCCTACATTAATTTTATTGTCGCAAATTTATTTTTGTGTGTGGAATATATGTTTAGTGAACCTTTATAAGTATCACTACTTTAAAATTAACCAAATTAATCTTTATTATCTTGCTATTAATTTTCTCTGTTCGCGGAAAATTCTGGACAGTACTTGATGAGCTCCCGATAGGGATGAAAATGGCATACTGGAAGAATTTCATTTTCTGAACTATACAATGCTTAGTTTTACTGACAAATGTATGTGCTTAATGTTTCAGGTATTTAGATCAAGATAGCATCCTTTAATAAAGTAAGTTTTATTGCAGCCCGCACAACCAGTATTCATGGAATTAAATGAATATATTTTTCTTTGTTTTTGGACATTTATCAATACTCTTTTATCTTCATTTAAACTTCATTTACCCTACGTTCGAAAAATTTCTTTTTATAGCTACTGCATCTATCAGTAGAATTAATTATTTATTGTGAGCATTAACAAATGACAATTTTGCATGACGTATTAAGGACCTAGTAACACATTTCAAATAGGACAATGATGATAATCCAATGTCGACATGAACGGAAGGTGTAATCTCATATGCATATGCGTTTCCTGCTTACCAGCGACCCATCAGTAAGAACCGATGCATCACCCTATTCTCACCGTTTATTTGATCATGAAACGTGGGACAATTGAACGGTGAAACAACTAGAATTAAGGCTTATTAAGTGGTATAAACATTACACGTTCTCTTCAATTTGTGACGCAGACCTTGTTAAAAGTACTTCTATATGTAGAAATGAAGGCGTTCACATATGATTTGGGTTGAAAGGAGTTGCACATGAATTAGGCTTAATTCTTCAAATCAAACTACAGAAGTATTTAATATAGAAAAATTAAGGCGCACAAGATGACATCTAAATGCATGTTGAGCATGGTATTTAGCTTGTATATAACTGAAATTATAAAAATTTTATCAATGTTATACGTGAAGAAATTTTTCTACAGGCATAGGTTTTATTTTGTAAATTATAATAAAGGTGTACCCGAAATGAAGGTAAAATTGTCTTTGAGGTGCTGAATAACGAACAGCAGAAAAATAGCACATTGTTGCAAAATTTCCGGGATTGTACTCAACACAATATAGGTAAACGCCGAGTAATTGTTTACGAATTACCAGGGTGTTGTTGTTAACTGAAACTAGCTTCTTCGTGCAAATCAATCCCATGCCTTAATTCATCGGTTTTGTTCTTTATGATAGGCCCGTGAGCAATATTCTTATCTATTGAAAGATGATTAGTTAGAAGCAAAATATAATAATCTGAAGAAAAATATAGGCATTTTGAAAATTGCGGCTCTTTATGTTGGTCTTATCAGTTCATTAAAAGTAACGAATAAAAATTTGTTCGTTTGGCATCCTTTTCAGGACCATGTGAAGTAAAGTCTACAAAAATTCAAAATCGAAATAAAAATTTATCGGCCTAATAAAATTTTCTGTCATATACAATTAAGAGAAACACAGAAAAGGGTAAAATCATAAATCATCAATATCACGGCTATGGTTATCATCATAAGGTTTATGATTATTATTATCATCGTCAAATTACTCGCAATCATCAACATGGGCAATAACACGCTAGCCAACAAAAGAAGATGATAGGCGACGGTAATTTTATTACGCATTTTAACTCGTTTAATTAAAACAGCAAAAGCCGAAAATATTTAAAAACTGACAGCTAGTGGGCCGCAGCAAATTAGACTCACACAAATGCCACGGTCCCTTCTGATAATAAAGAAAAAGATACACACCTCCCTCGCATTTAACGAAGTACATCAAATGTGCAAGACATATCCTCCGGTAACTGTCAATTTTATGAACAACCAATGTTCATATCAGATTCACACACTACGGCTTAACCCCAGTAAACACGGCTGACGTACGTCCTTCATATAATAAATGCAATAACCATTGTGATTCTGCTTAATACTGAGCCTTTACGCTCTGTCGTGACTTAGAACAAGCGCTGACATATTTCATAAAATTATGTCACAAACAGATTAAGGCACTATTCTAATACAACCTGGCATCTTCATCTACTTTTGAAAATTCGAATTAGGCGACTAAATCCGATTGCCGTTGTTGTTGCTGCTGCAGCCGAACAGAATCAGCAGAACTTCCAGGTGTGTGTCAGTGCACATTCTGCCACGTATACGTGGATTTGTGGAACAGCCTGAGAAGTCGTGCAGCCGATTGCTGGTGTGCGTTTTGGTGCTGCCTGCATGAGGCCCTAATTAAGCGCATTGCAGCAGTCCGCCTCCACGTTCGTCAGTCGATATGTGCTGTGCTAATCGTCAGCATCATCATCAATCTTCCGCACATGTTCGTTCAACGCATTGTGGAGGTAAACCGCATCGAGCAGGTAAACGTTCAGCCGACGATAACGCACAACACATCCTTACTCGACTCAAGACAAATAGATAAGTCAACTAATCACGGCATCCCGAGGACGGCAGTAGCAAACACGCCTCAACGAAGGGACACAGGAAGCCTAATTTTACAGTCTAGACGCAGTCTAGTAGAACAGATACTGACTAACAGCACAATTTTAAGTACAAGAATAATAGCAAAATTGGAGAATGAGAGTACAAATGGAAGGTCGCCTACGGAAAGTCAGCGCAGTGTTTATAAAAATGTTACACGGGTAGGCAAGATGACCTTTGCAAAAGAATGCATATTTTGTTCTATGAAAACTCATTTTTGCTAGTGATATTCTTCTATAAACTGTAAATTGCTTGTTAAAATAAAAGCATACTGATGGTATAAATTGCGAAATGATTTTTGGCAGTCTTTTCCTGCCATATACCAAGACTTAAAGGGTATACTCCTATTTGAATAAACTGATTTTTCAAATGATTTTTTAACTGTTAGCTTGTATTGCTTTGCAAACCATCCTTTGTTGCCTATTTTCTAGGTTATATAAACAAATTACTGTCAATAAAATAAGAAGGAATGTTTTTGTATCCGACTAAATGAATCTGCTTGTCAAAATAATTCAATTTGAACAGTGCATATTAACACAATGAGAAATCTATCTAGGACTGAGTATAAACACCAAAGTTTTACTCATTCTATTATTTTTATTAGATAATATTCCTGTATCTTCCAGTTCAAACTACCGCAAGTATACGATGCCAGAAATTATTTTGATAACAATATTAATGATTAAATTAAACAATTAATAATGTAGTATTAACATAAATAAATATTAAATTCATGCACTTATGCGCTGAAAAGTATTTTACCATTGATTCTATATTCCAATCCAACCTTATTTATTTTGAGCTCCTTCTCAACTTAAACCTCCTGGAATTTCGAATTTATTTATCAGAATGTGACTTCGAAAAGAAGACACAGATTACGGAAACTAAAAACGCTAATTAAGTTATCACTTTCAGACGACTCTTCTTCGAATATTTATAGTTAGTCTTATTTCCGCTTACGTTAATGCTATAGTTTTATGCAATACACAAAAATTGTATACATAAAATGTATAACCATAGACAAATAAATGTATACATACGTATAAATACGTATTTGTATATACATAGATGTGTATATATGTCACTAAATTAATGCGTGTAAACGTGACAGTAGTTTCCAAAGACATTTTTCTAATTCACTTGACCATTCAAATGGATTTCTTTGAGTTCACATCTGTCAATTAAAATATTTTTCAGTCCTCAGCTTACGGTAATTAATTTTTGTTTTTCAGTCTCTCATTATGTCAGACATTAGGGAATTGATCATCGTGTACATAAAACAAGCACTGTTGAATTTTATGTCTTTGCACTGAATAGAACATGCAATTTATTAACAAAAACAGTTTTTGTCAATTGTCCACACATCAGTAAATGCTAGTACTGTTGACGTCGGTGGTTTTTGAAGCCCAGATCATTTGTTTCATGGTCCAGCAAATCATATTCCATGCTACCAAATCAACGAACGGGCGCAACTGTTGGTTACATTTTTTTAAGATATTCGTTTTTAAGAGTGTTAATTCTACGTTGGCACGTAGAAATTGTTTAATCTTATGATCAAAACATGATCAAAGACGTCAATAAGCATTTATTGCCTAAAATAACTTCATTATTTTTAACTATGGTTATTTAGTTTGTACCTCATTCATGTTAGATGACTTGTCTCCAATGTTGTTTTCTATACAGGCGTTGTAAAATTTAGCTCATCGCAACCGAAGTACTATAGTCACTAATCTAAAGTGACTAGCAAACATTTTTTACTTGAACATGAATATCGTTGCTAAATAAGTGATAGTTCTGCATACCTAACGCGATTCCAACCAACCATACTGTTGGTACCCTTTACAGGCTCAATGTATATTATATACAGTAAGTTTGGTTTCAATCAGCATTGTCGAAAACTTTGTATGATGCAAACTCAAATATTGCCGGTATACACATTCGTATACGCGATGTTATAATCAAATAACATATCATTACACACCCAAATATAAAAAGGACAAAGAGTGCAATACCGGCTCCTAGTGATGAGTCGCCGGTAAGAACGAAAAGAATATGCACATGCGATTACCCTTTCGTTCATGATTACTTTAGGTGATCTAACGGGTCTTATTTGAAATAATTTGTTAAGGGTGCGCAATATTTAACATTCAAGTTAAGTTTGTTTACTTTACGTGAACGATATAAAACGTGTTACCCTTTTTTATTAACACTGAAAATTTCCATGAAATATGAAAAACAGAGCAAATCTACCGTCAATTGTATGCACCCAACAATTTTTATTTTATAATACTGTCATCATTGAGGGTCGAGCAACATATTAGATGATTTTTCTTGCCATTGCTCAATTCGTAATCCGTAATAGTAATATTAGAAAATTGAATACATAGTTAATTTTAACTAATTCTTGAATAATAAATTAATTATAAAGAATGAATTCAGTTTATCAACTGGACCGGCGACGTCCTTACTCAACAATTATTAACACCGCAGATTGAACACGAGATCACTTGGATCTTGATCAGGCAACACACCATAGCAGGCGTATATTTCATGCAATTACTCGGTGGTATGCTAGATTATTTTGAAGTACTCATTTCCGCTGCATCGTCGTTGGTTATGCTTCAAAAAGCCAGCTTCGTTCTGGTTTGTCACCTGGAGTAATTTGCGTTCCTCCTGAAGGGCGGTCTGAAGAAATTACACTAACAAACATAAAAAGATGCGAAAGTATATATTGCATTCTATGTGCAGCTGCTGCTCCTTCTGAGATGATATAAACAACTCAACCTTAAACTCCAGATTTCCCCTCGTGGCAGCAGTATTTCTATCTCTTATTGAAGAGTATCTGAAAAAAATTAAAATTGTCTAATTAATATTTTTTATTTATTGTCTTATGTACCGCTTTGTTCATACCAACAATATATATATATATATATATATATATATATATATAGATGGCCATCATAATCGTTCCTTAATAATTTATACGAATATGTACGGATATGCTATATGAATGTGTTGATTAAAAGGAGATTCAAATAAAAGATGGAAGAGTTAAAGTTTATGCTTCTTTAAAAGATAATAGAACGTTTTTATCTTTGTCATTGTTTTTGTACTATTTTTAGTTATTTTTATAGTTGTTATTATTATTATTATTATTATTTTCATCATCATTTAATTGATAATTATTTTGATATTAAGGTGTAACTTAAGGTGTTACCTATTTTCAGAAAATAAATAATTCGCTATAAAATAGTGTGTTTAATTGAAAGTACTAGTTTTGTTTAAAGCAAGTTTACAAACATGAATTAGGCAACAGTCCAATAAAAAATATATCAATTGTACAGTTTCTTAAGACTTACTAATTACATGAACTGGCGATTTTTTTATCGTCCACGGTCACTAGCACTGTACACCAACAACCTGTTTAGCTGGTAACTAGTAATGCTAAATTCGCATTGTTATTTAAATAAATACGTAACGCTTATCGCTTCAAGTGCAATAAATTTCGACTTAATTAAAAAACTCAGTGAAATTGGTGAATTGAGATATAAAGTAATATATTTCAGTGTTATAAATTATTCAAGATGAATTGAAAGTCTTGTAAAGTATGTATTACCGTAGAGAAGGAATTGTCTTATTTTCTATTTAAATATAATATAACAGTGTCACTTCACTTTATTACTTCTCGGACTGCAGCTAGTTGTGCTCAGATCATGTTGCCCTTTAAATTTTGACTCCATTCGTTTTGCGAGACTTTAAAAAATATACATTAAATGAATGTAAAATTATAAAACGCAACCGTGATTATTGGCCAAGAATTAATCTTAAATTATCCATATAATTTATTCGGTCAATACCTAAATTGCGGAAATTATACAACTGTGTTGATTTCAAAGCCTGAGAATGTTCTATCATGAATTCGTTACACTTTGTTTTAATGGCCGGTTTGCTGTATTCATATCATGCTAACATTTCCCCGTATTTAATTTAACAGTATAATTTTTTTTAAATAAATTACAAATTTCATCGAATTTTCACCAGGGATAATGCCTAATCAACGACATTCACTGACTATCGAAATATGTCATTTCAACTCTTTTCAACGGTTTTTATGTGAAGGACATTGTACAAGTTAAAAATAAATTATAAATGGTTATATTTTGCTCCGGTGCACGGTTTAATGCGACAAATTTTATTTTATCCATTAATCACCAATTTACGCAGTAATTCAATTTCCTCATTCGCGTTAGTTGAAAGTAGCTAAAATGCATGCTTCATGTCCAGAAATTACATAAAAAATGAAACAATTTTCATTTGAACAATAGCAAGATTATGTATGTATTTCTCAAGATTAAAAATAACAGACACTTCGAATGTCTTAAATCGATTATTTCCTTATAAGCGACGAATCGAAAGTGCCCAGGTTCCGGATCTTTTCTTGGCAATATCTGGGAAAGTAATTGAAGTATTCTCAATAAAAAAGCCGGTCTACTCGATACATAGCCTTTTCTACATTGTATACTTCATTTTTGCTACTCAAAGATGCGTTAATATAATAGAATTTGTGTTTATCTGAAGATCAAAATGTCGATGCAAATAATCGTTATAACCAACCGTCGAACTAAATATCATTTATTATATAAACTTTACAAACCGTTTTACAGCATATCAGATAAATGCAATGTTTCGTTTAATTCTGATACTTTTCAATCCCTTATTTCTGTTTTCCTTTCGTTGAACTTAAATTTGCACTCAAATGCATTTCTCTCAAGCATTAGTCATCTCATATTGTTTGGAAATGCCGATAAAAACTGCTTGTCTAAAGTAATGGCTTAGAAAATCGTAATCAAGCCTAATAGTCAAACATAGGCATTAATTGCATATTTGTTTAAGTAACCAACGTACGAGATCGTGCGTTTGTTGCATTAATATACGTATTTCGAACCACCTTATTCAATGGATTGTCGTTCTGCGTTATCAGTTAAGCAAAGATCGGATTAATCCTAATTTCCAAGTACGCATCGATTTTTCCTTCTTTTTGGCTGTGTGCGTATTCTTTCCTTTCTTCCGAAGGCTTCAACATCGTCCATAATAACCACTGGAAATGAGGTACGATCTAATCTTCGTTGACTGGCGACGTTTCGATTCCTCCTTTCCGAAATCATCATTATGCATCTAATCAGACATGCACATTACAATGCGCACAAAAGAAGACTTAAGCCAATTTGTTAACTATTTTTGAGTCAATATACTTTTATTAAATATATAAATAGAACTGTTTCGGAACAAGGTTACCACATTTGCTTAAATCTTCTTTTGTGAGCATTGTACTGTGCATGTGTGGTTAGAGACTTGTTGAGTACTCCGGAAAGAAGCAATCGATAAATATTCAGTCATTAAAGATTATATCCTACTTCATTTCCAGTGGTTAGTATGAACGATGTTGAAGCCTTCGAAAGAAAGAGTCTAATCCACATCCAGCCAAAAAGCAGACAACATCGATGCATACATGGTAATTGGGATCAAACGGATCTTTACGAAAATTATCGTGCAAAGCGACAAACCGCGACCGCAAATCGCGGAGGTTCAACATAGGAAGCTCGCACTGTGCAAACATTCAAAATACACCTTGTTCAACACTATATGCAAGTATGTATTAGGTTTTGCGAACCTAGTAACAAATTAGTTCAGTTGTGACCAGAAGGATAAACCAAAGGCAGCATGAACGGAAAGTATAATCTCATGCACATTCGTTTCGTGCTTACTGGCGACTCATCAGTAGGAGCCGGTATTACGCCCTTTAACCACTATATATTTGGTAGAAGAATGTGGAATAATAGGACGGTACAATCTCCTAGACGAATGTGTAAACCTGTAATAGTGAAGCTAACATAATCTAAAGTCAACGACAATACGACTTCAATGCTAACTCACACTATATAATATATATACCGAGTCTGTAAAGGATACTAACACTATGGCTATTGTGTTAGTAACTGATACCTTTTTTGAAATCGATGAGTACCGGATACTAACACTATGGTTTCCGAGTCGGTACATGATACCAACCTGATGGATATAAATTTATGCTAAAGTTCACCCAAATTGAGAATTACAACAATTTCCGAACACCTGTTACTCCAGGTTGTTCAACACTAGTTTGCATTGACCAGACGAAAGCAGAAATAACTCTGCCAAACACGTTGTGTCGCGTAAAATGGCTTTCAGTATGCTCAAAATACGTCAATGTGTACATGTGGCGGAAGATTAGATTTTTTTGCTATTTTTGGAAAACGGCACGGTAATCAATTAGAAATATAAACTGAATTATGTCATTCAGCGTTACCACGTCTATGCCATCACAACTAGTCTAAAATTATGACGGACGAATAATTAACTACAGCAAAATCTGCAAAAGAGTAAGCAATACGAATTTATTATTTCGAAATAGACAGTTGGCATTCCTTTCCGAAAATCTTTTAAACGTATAAAATGCGATTGTAAAAATTCTGTAATATAGATAAAGAAAACAGAAGCGATTGATTTTATTTTCAGTGGAACAAAAGTAATGCGATTTAAATCTGATCACAATTCTGCTACTGTGCTGTGCAATAATTAAGTTTAAATTGGTCGTAGCTTAGTAACAAATTAAAAAATTTAGCATCAATAACTATTTTAATTTAGGGAATTATGGTTATTTAAAAGCTTAAAAAAGCAACCAATTTTCTACAAACAAGTGATGGGATCTTTAAAATTTCTGTACGTTATAATTAGGAAATTAGTGTTAACACGACAAGATAAATGAAAACCAACAGCTGGGTAACCAATGCAAATTTAACATTGAAATTTACCGATATTTTTGTAGATTCTAGTTTGATTATTCGAGAAATCGTTGAAGCTGTAATAATCTGGATTCCAAATGGACGCAGAAGCTTTATAAAATTTAAGTTTATATATTTAACATATTTTTATTTGATAGAACAGTGATGAATAAGATGATTGCACAGGTCTGCTTACTCACTTCTCTTGGTCAATAATAAAGTGGGTATAGGGCGCAGTAATGACACCTGCTGATGGGTCGCCAATTTGCACGAAACATATGTGCCAATGAAATTATACCAAATTTTCATTCTGTCTTTGGCATATACTTTAGGTTCATTTTACACTAAGATGCAAAAATGAACGTAGTACATTATGCAGAACTTAATAATTGGTCAAATTGAATTAAAAATTAAAGCATTTACTTATTCATGTGAATAATATCTCAGATATGGTAAGTTGCATAGATATTTGCATATAATACTGATGCATCTATACGAAATAACCATGACATAGATATTTATGCGTTGAAGGTAATTGAATTCTACGTCGCACACTTCTAGCAGCGGATAAGGTTGGAAAGACGAGATAATCCAACAGCACAGAAGCGCCACGCTCGCAAATTATCTGACAAAAGTTAGGACCATTCTCCGGTAATAAGCGTACGCCTAATTTCATACAACGGTACTCACAAATGAAAACGCTTAATTATGCATCACATTCATAAAAACATATATACACATACAAAGATACATGAATAAATACATACAAACACACACACAAATTTAATACAAGCAAACATATACACGCATACATGCATATATACCATAAATATTTGCATACACACCTACATGCATACATACATACATACATATATACATACATACATACATACATACATACATACATACATACATACATACATACATACATACATACATACATACATACATACATACATACATACATACATACATACATACATACATACATACATACATACATACATACATACATACATACATACATACATACATACATACATACATACATACATACATACATACATACATACATACATACATACATACATACATACATACATACATACATACATACATACATACATACATACATACATACATACATACATACATACATACATACATACATACATACATACATACATACATACATACATACATACATACATACATACATACATACATACATACATACATACATACATACATACATACATACATACATACATACATACATACATACATACATACATACATACATACATACATACATACATACATACATACATACATACATACATACATACATACATACATACATACATACATACATACATACATACATACATACATACATACATACATACATACATACATACATACATACATACATACATACATACATATATATAAATACACACATGCATATAAATAAATACATAAATCCATACATACATGCATACAAGCATTCATATGTACATACATACATACATGCATGCAATAATGAACACATGAATTCATACATATGCAGATATATCTCCGCAGCCTTACATTCATACATACTCACTTGCTTACTTACTCACCAACTTACTAACTAACTTTCTTACTCACTTACTTACTTACTTACTTACTTACTTACTTACTTACTTACTTACTCACTTACATACTTACTTACTTACTTAATTACTTACTTACTTAATTTTACAGGCTTTTGATTCAACTGGATCCTATTGGGCATCGTTTTTAATATCATTTTTCAACTAACCGTCTCAATCTGTCCTTATGGAATAGACCTCTGTCCACCTTAGGATTTATGGTTCAATTTTAACTATAATTGCATTGTCGTTCATTTTACTTTCTGCTATTTCAAACCAAATGACTCATTTTCAATCGTAAATTTTAGTTCGCTCACTGGATTAGCTAAATTTTGGAAATTAATCAGTTTATCCTCTCCATAATCCATAAAACTAATATGTCATCCAAGAATCGTACACAAAATTCGGGATTCAGTTTGTCATATCCAAGATGCTTATCTATATTTAATGCATAAAGTTATTTGGTGTTGGAAAAGACAATATTTGTCGCATTGGAACACTTCTAATTTGCCTATAAAATTCCTTTCTAATTGTAAAATAACTAGAAAAGACAAATTTTCATCGTCTCCGTAACATATATCATTGTCATTTTTCTTACTTCTATTATAACCAGGTAATCAACCAAGATACGATGATAATTGTCCTGTGTATTTAGTATCGGTATACTGATTTACATTTGCAACACATCTAAGTTCGCCAATCTATTACATTAATTTAATTCACATACATCAACAATCTCAACCAAATTATATGAATTCATCATAGTAGGTTCTAATATGTACGAAGATTTTCCTTTTCTGTGACAGAGAAACATACATATTTCATATGTTTGAGAGTCTTGGACATTAACAACAATTCTCAAAAGGTCACCTGGTTTCTGCACTTTTATTAATCTAAACACATTTGGTAAAACGGTAATTTATTGTATGAGACTGCTACCATGTACTTGATCTAATTCACCCCTTAGCAATAATATTATTGATCAATAATTTATATTATCTGTAAGACCTTTATGTATTTCATCGTATACCTCTATATTATATAGTAGTGCATAAATCTATCCATTATAATCAGATTAAATATTCAAATTCATCGCACCTCTTTTGTCTGCTACTAATTTTATCACACGCTTTGCTATTATCTCTTTTATGTGACTTTTTTCTTCTTAATTTCATTTTTTTAGTTTGCCTCTTTGCGTATTATCATTGTTGTTATTATGTCTAATTGAAGTTTAACCTTATTTTTGTCTGAGTGGGATGTTGCTATCATTATCTTACTTATTGGATATTTCTCAATCCGCATTTCCAGCTGGTTTTTATTAAGTTATATTTTAGAACTATTTAATACACGATTATTTGCAGTAAAATTGATCTTAATTGCGGTATTTTAAAAAAAATTTCTCTTCATTACCTGCGCTACCAGTAAAATACCCCATATTTTCAAACTAATCTGTATACAAAATGGAAATTAACGAAAAGCTTTTTTAATTATGCTGCATAATCAGTTTAAATTTGCGTTTTTATAATTCATAAACCAATTTATTTATTATGTGCAAAATCAGTTTATGTTGCAAAGGTTGATCATAAAGCTGAACGTTTTCGGCATTATTGTAAATCCGTCAAGTACAGGTCAGAAACGTTTGAGGTCGTGGCACGCATCGCAGTACCTAGATTTACGGAGTTTGGTTACCGTAACAATGCTCCACTCTATATATATATATATATATATATATATATATATATATATATATATATATATATAGAAATAAAAATTAGATATGCCGCTCTCACCTCTAGTATTCTCGCATACATTGTACGTAGCTGGAAATTTCGGCTGCACAAATTCTATCCAGTCACGAACATTAACTGATTGCAGATTTTGCCACATATAAATATATAGGCCATACAATTAAACAATAACTGATTGCGCGAGTGTTTGGAACAATTATTTATCAAGTTTTCGAGCTTGAAGTAAACACCGATCCCATTGTATTTAACCAGTCGTCGAGCAACATAGCAAAATTACCGCCAGTAGCACGTGTTATTTAATTTCAAGAATTGTTACCACCACCCGCGCAATCAATTATTGTTTAATTGTATTGCCTATATATTAATTTTTGGCAACAGCGGCAATTAGTCAATGTTCGTGACTGCATAGAAATTGTGCGGCTGACATTTCCAGTCAAATACAATGTATGCGAGATTACTAGAGGTGAGAGCCGCGTATCTAATTTCGCTTTCCATATGTATGAATTTCGGTTTGATCCTCGCTTATCAATTTGCCGTCGCCCTCTGATGATGATCATGGACGGTTGAAACGCATCAGTGCGTACTGCTGGCGGTAGTTTTGCTATGTTGTTCGACGACTTAATAATATTAATTGACCATTCATATCGCAAACTGGGGAAATAATGTTTAAGTGAAGTTTGATAACAGGACTTCAACCTAAAATTCCAACAAACCAACCCCGATTCGTCTTCCTAAATCAATCTGGTTAATGTTAATAAACATACTTATTATTGCAGGATTTTTAATGATAGATATGTTTTCATTATAAACTGAAATTCGTACACACCAGATGGGACACAATTGTTTGAATTCAAGAATTTGCCTCAGTTTGAACTCTGACCGCGGCTAATTCTGACTGGAACAAGACCAGGTTCTTATATGAGCAAACCGCACTAATTGATAAATTACCGCTGCCATATCAAGTAATGTCTGTTTTATTCTGGCAAAATATATATTTTGAAAATCCTGCATAAAGTTTAAATTAACTACCAATTCCAAAGATTGCATGCCACCTAAATGGGGCGGCTAGGTAGCGTTTCAGGACAAAGACGTACTAAAAATATCAGCGTAAAGCGAAAGTTAACCATAAAAATGTTTTATATATGAGTGTGAATTGCATCGTGTGGGCGGTCAAACATGCCTGGTGATTTTTATGGTAGATTCCGGAGACTATGTGCTCCATTTCGAGCCCCAAAAGCGGTAATATCCCGCACGTACTTAACAAGTTCGCTATAATGGCGAAAGTGGTCTATTTGATGAATTCACCACACTATAGAAAGCAATATTTAGCTTATACTGGAAAAAATTCTTTTTTAATCTCGCCATATGAATTCACTATAATAACATTTCTTCAGGTTAGTTAGACCACTAAATTTATATATATATATATATATATATATATATATATATATTCTCAGGATAAATGAAACCTTACTTTATGTGGCAAATGCAAATCATCTTGCAGACCGGTTTCGTCTTTATAGGGCACTCCTCAAGTATTGTCGAGAATATGCCGCGAAGTCTGGGAATATTAATTGATTAATTAATTTCATATTTCAGCTTATATTTATATGTGCCCCAGTTCGAATCTAATTTGCGGAAAATCTGAGAGAAATTGATGATTTTCTTATGAAAAGGAAACCGGTCTCCTGGATGATTTCATTTAGTGACCTGAAGCAATGTTTTGTTTATGCTGTCAACCTATATATATTTGCAAGCATGGCTTCATAATTAAATTGATTATATATATTGTTTTAGTTTATATGTTTCTCTAGACCTTTTGTCATTTTTAGTCGAAATAACTGAAAACATTAATGGAATTATATGAAATTTTAAAATTAAATATTCTCTATACTAGAAGTCTTAACAATAAACCATTAGCGCGAGTGTTATTAAGAATTGGTTTAGAAAATAATCTGACGTTTTGGACATCATTTAATATTTCTGTCAATCGTTATTGCAAATTCTATTCTGGGGGAAATCTTAACGAAAGAAACTAAGCTGTTTTATTAGTTCAAACTGCGCGTCGTATGTAGCAACAGTGCTGCGGTGCATCGATTTTCAAAATCCGATTAAATGAGTCTCATGTTTTGTCCAGACCTCGGCAAATTCTTGATGTTTATAAAATTAGTCTACTGAATGAATTGTAAATTCTACCTGACGCAATGTTACGTTAATACTGGCAACCTATGTATAATTAAAATCCCACTGTCAAAATTTCGTTCAATATAACACCCCAATGTAGCGTGGAATCTGTTTTTCAATGAGAACTTTGTTTGCCTACATAGAATTCCATGTTTTAATTGATAGAAAGTAGATTCCACATAGAGAGAAAGGTAATCAAAAACCTAAATTTTCTCAAAGTATGCGGTATGGTGTCCCAGATTCCGAAGCTGATGTTCAATGTTTCATGTTCTGTTTAGGTAAAAAAATTGACTATTCCCAATAAGGACGATACTGGTTAACTGGATTAAATGCATTTGCTACCTGACCCAAAGTTTAGTCTATAGTAACCACCTATATATTATTAACCTTCCGCCGCCAAATTTTACTTGAATATATATATATATATATATATATATATATATATATATATATAAATATATATATATATATTCAAGTTAAATTTTGCAGCTGAAGTCTTATTTATATGGCTTTCTAAGCGTTTTAATAATTGTTCGATATATTTGGTAACATTTATAGGGTGATAAACAACATTAAACATCTCAATAATTAAATCTACTTTATTCTATAATCCGCAATAATAAGCAATTAGTGCAAGCGTTATTAAGAAACACATCATGTGATTTAAAGACATGCAGCCATATCTCTGGTTTCTGAAGTGACCGTGATTTTTGTCTACCCGATATCTATGTAGTTGTGATTAGATAATGAGTTGCGTAAGTCCTTGTTTATGCTCCCAGTAAACGTCCAGCCATCAAATGAGTAGTTGCCGTTTAATATGCACACAATATTATGCAAATTCACAAACTGTTAGATTTAAAGGGGTGTTAACCTATTGACACACCGATTTTGGTATTCTAACTAAGTTAAATAATAAAAAATGATTTTTGGAGTACAAAAATCAAAAGTCCAATATTTTTATTAAAAATAAATAGACGCATGATGTAATTATATCAGAAGAAGGCGAATTAATAGCCATAGTTGTGGAATATTATACAAATTCACAAACTGTTAGATTTAAAGAGGTGTTAACCTATTGACACACCGATTTTGGTATTCAGACTAAGTTAAATAATAAAGAATGATTTTTGGAGTAAAAAAATCAAAATTCCAATATGTTCATTAAAAATAAATAGACGCATGATGTAATTATATCAGAAGAAGGCAAATTAATAGCCATAGTTGTGGCATAATTGTCGATACACGTAGTAATAGTATTAAGTTAGATAAAAATATAGATCTATTTGCAGAAGAAAATATATTGGAAGCAGTAATAGAAAGGAAGAATAGGAAAAACTACAATTGATATTATTATTATTATTATTATTATTATTATTATTATTATTATTATTATTATTATTATTATTATCATCATTATAATTATAAGTGGTAGTTTTAGAAGTAGCAATAATAGTCACAGTATTGGTAGAATTATTTGTAGTAATAGTAGTACTAGATGAATTAGTAGAAGTAGTTTTATTAATAATAGTGGAACCAAGAATTGTTACATTAAATCGAGTTTGCTAGAATGGTAACCACCAACTGCGCAATCAATGGTTGTTTAATAATAATAGTAGCTTGAATAGGAGTATTAATATTGTTTGATTATGAAGTATTAGTAATAATGATATTCGAAGGAGAAGTAACATTATTATTCGTAAATTCATAGTATTACTAATATTTGCAACATTATTGATAAAAGCAGAAATGATAAGAGGAGCGAAAATATATGTTTTCAAGTATGTAACATGTCTAAAATTATATTGAACAGTAGTCAAATTAGAATGAGAAATGTTAGTATTAGATAAGAAGATGTAATATTAGTTTGAGTGTTCTGTGTATTATTGGTTGCAGTAATCGCGTTAGTTTTATTTGAACTTTTAAGTGCATTACTGAAAGTAGCAGCAATATTAGAAAGGCTATAAATCTTTGTAGATTTAAACGTAATTTGTTTTAGCTCAGCAATAATTCCTGTCAAAGCAAGGAAATGAGGTATGCAGTTTTTATCATAAAAGTTTGTCGAATAACTTATGGACCAGTTAATGCTGATGTTACCATCGCCACAAATTATTTGTAGCATTATCCGCTCCTGTATTATTACTTTACTACATGTCACAAACTAGCATCGATCGGCAATAACTGAATTTGGAAAATCAATGCCGTACACCATCTACTCGTGGGCGCGGAGTGTAGTCGTACAACTGTTGTCATTTGTCTTCCTGTGTATTACAAACGCGCGCCTCTTCTACTTTGTTTGTGTTGTTGGCAACGCTAAACGACGGCATATAGCAGCGATGCAATCGAAGACAAAAGATCATGACACCAAAACAGGACCTGACCAGGTTGCAATATTTTAAATCTTAACCAATGATTAGATTTCAATTTGTTTAATATTTCTCCACACTACCATTTGAAAACATATAATCGCGGCATTTGTGTTGGTCAAGATTGAAACCTAGCACGTGTGCGCGCTATCGGAGATTTTCTAAAGTTATCTCAACTTCTTTATTTTGTTTAGTATAGCTCACAAACTTGATTTAAAGAATTGTTACCACCACACGCGCAAACATTTATTTTTAAATTGTATTGCCTATATATGTATATGTGGCGAAAGCTACAAACAGTTAATGTTCGTGACTGCATAGAAATTATGCAGCCGACATTTCCAGTCAAGTTCAATGTATGCGAGACTGCTAGAGGTGAGAGCCGCATATCTAAATTTGATTTCCATATATATTCAATGCGGTTTGATCCTCGATAGTCAGTTTGCCGTCGTACTCTGATGATGATCATGGAAGGTCGAAACGCGTCAGTGCGTTGCGGCTGGCGGTAGTTTTGTTATGTTGTTCGACGACTGGTTAAATACAATGGGATTGGTGTTTACTTCGAGCTCGCAAACCTGATTTAAAGAATTGTTACCACCACCCGCGCAAACAATTATTGTTAAATAGTATAACTATATGTCTCATTGAATTAGTAAATAAAAAGGACAGAAGTACGAAAAATATAAGAGTTTAATTACTTTAATCAAGGCTGTGATCTAGATATAACCACCTGACTCCTTATGAGAATACATTTACCAATATTAACTACGTATTTTTTGTGGAAAAGGTAATTTATCCAGTAGACCAGTTTCGTCCTCATTGTAACTCTTCACGTCCAGTTGTTCTTTTTCGAAAGGCTACAAACCCAGATTACCATCCAAATCAGTTATCATATTTTTGCGGATAATTTGAAAATCATTAATTTACATTGCATGGACTTCATTTAATATAGTTAATTACGAAACAAAACACATAAAAATTGCTTCAGAATAAAATAATCATTATTATTACTTATTCAATTATATACTGTTTGGTGCGCCGAACTAATATATATATGATATTATGTATAAGGTGTTCCTCACCAATTAAAAATACACACACACACTCTTCGTGATTACTTGCAGCTCATCAGTTGAAGTCGGTACTACGCCCTATATCTATTATATATTTGGTCAAGGAATGTGCGACAATTAGACGGTACAATCTTGTAAACGAATTTGTACGCTAGCAGTAATTAAGTCAAAGTCATCTGACATCTTCGACAATGCGATCTCAATACCAATTCATTTTATATAATATACACCGAGACTGCAAAGAGTACTAACAATGTGGCACTCAAAATTTGAGTCGGTACGATAGTACTTACACTGCGGATTTTAATATATTCTAAATTTCTGCGAAATTGAGTTTTAAAACTACTTTTCTACACTTGTTACTTTAACAAATCCATATAATCTGCTCTTGATCGATATCATATTTCGTGGAAACCATGAGAAAATTAATCTTAATATTTAAGCGTTATTTATTTTTTCTTTCACAGAAATAATAATTTATAAATTGTGTACTAGCTATTTCATACATAATATTATAGTTGTTTAAATAGAACCAGATGGATAAATCAAATTCTTCATGAACGTAGGGTAGAATCTAATGGAAAATTGTGATAAATTATGTCGATTGAAGTTCGATTGTATAAATTTGCTGGTGTACAGAATTCGTATTTCTACATTTTGGAGAAACCTAGCTTATCTTGTAGCTCATTGTATTCGTACTATGTACCGACTCAACAAAAGGTGTGGTTTAATTTACAGGCTCTCTCTCTCTCTCTCTCTATATATATATATATATATATATATATATATATATATATATATATATATATATATTCCATATAGCAAGTTGGCTTTGAAGTCGATAAATTGTTTTACATTTCATGACTAAATATAAAGTGATTATAAAGAGTAGTAACCACTCATACTGATGAGTCGCCAGTAAGCACGAAACGCATGTGTACATGGAATTATACCATTCGTTCATACCGACATGCGTTTATCATTCTGGTCATATTTGAACTAATTTGTTACTACGTTCGCAATACCTAACACACAACTTCATGTATATTAGTTTTCCGCTTCAAATAATATACTTCATTTAATTTGTTCGAAAATGATATGATGTTCATAAATGAACTTCCAATAGATATAACCTATATTGTAATCAACGTTGCGATCTTGATATGAGCACCTGATCTCTTATATCAAGATTACAACTTTGATTATAGTAAATGTTATGACTGACCGTGGAACCAATGTTCCTTTAAAGATACAGCTTTCCTTGAGAGTAAAACATAAAAAAATCTACTCATCTAAATTAATTTTACCCGTATATTTAGTGTCATCTTTTTCGCACCTATTTACAAATGTAAAGTGGACATTATCAAAACTATTATTTTGAAATACGAGCTTCAATAAAATTCATTGTACCCTTCCTGTGTGCAAATAAAAGAAATTTTATCAGCTATAAGAAAGGTTTCTTTCGCATAGTTTCCTCAAATATCTACTAATAAACATATCTTCATATTTAAATAGGAAAGCAAGACAAGATAAAAATATATGAACATGGAAAGAGTGTGAAAAACGGAAACCAATCAATTGCGTGCGTCACATACAGTTCAAGCTCAATGCTTGTACGTGCTTCTTCTGCTTACATAAATCCGGCTGCAATTTGTTTATCCATAAGGCTTCGTATGTGGCTAGCTCCCTTCTGGTTTTGCATATAGTATTTACTTTTAGTGCTACGTCTGGAAAACATACGGGCAATGTTTCGATGATATGTTGCACAATAGTAGACGTGTATTCGCCATTTGATTTAAAACTGGCGTTTAAGTAACAATGTTCTTTCATTCGAGTAATTAACCGTCATGTTGATCGGCCTACGTAAGTTGATCGACAACTTGCCCATGTATAATGGAAAGTAATATTTGATATCGACATTAACAGCTGTTTCTCCTTGATTGCTGGTAAAGGCAAGTGTGTTACCCTAAAAAACACTCGTAGATTAGCTGCATTAAATGTGCGTGTTAATGCTGCTTCAACTTTCTTTTGTGTCATTCGGGAAACTGCATCCCCCTTAAATGGGATGTTTAGGTAGACTGGGAACCGTAATTGTTTAATACACTGATAATAATATTCTTTCCACAATAACGTTCTTTGCGCTCTACACTTTAACGTCACCAGTTCATCTAGTTTTCTGAAAGATTCTTTTGAAATGCGAGGTTTAATAAAATTTAAATATCTAACTTGTTTGCTTTCCAATTTATATATAAAGATATGTTCATTAGTAAATATTTGAGGAGACTATGCGAAAGAAACGTGTCTTATATCTGACAAAATTTATTTATGTATTTGAACGCATGAAGGGCACAATGAATTTTATTAAAGCTCGCATTTCAAAAGAATCTTACAGAAAACTAGATGAACTAGTGACGTTAAAGTGTAGAGCGCAAAGAACGTTATTGTGGAAAGAACATTATTATCAGTGTATTAAAAAATTACGGTTCCCAGGTGATTTGGTACGCAGTTTACGAAAGTCAAAACTACGAGTCAACCGAAGAAATCTTACAAGGTTGGCGTATTCCAAAATTGAGCAGTTGAAGGAAGATGAAGCAGTGCTACAGGCAAGAATTGGGTGTGTATCTTGTGTATTAGATGAACTAAGTCTTTTTGCAAGAATGAAATTTTTGATGTTTTTGCCGACAGTTATGAGGAAAGATAAAGCAAGAATTTTGAATAAATTGGAAAAAGATGTAAAACCTGGAGTTTTGTGTGATTTAATACCGACCGATCTTGATAAGCGTGTGCTTAACTTATCAAAAGTGCCAATCGATCAGCTAACAATGGAGGCACTATCGATGGGCCGAAATTATGGAATACATCCTTCTAATAAATGCGATGTTGATTTTGAGGCAGCATTTGAATTGTTATTTGAACAAACAGCTGACTTGGAGCCTACCAGTATTGATTATAAAAATTGGTTCAAGGCTACACTAGTTGATCAGGCTTCACACTTGAAATCGTCTAAATGTGCAGAGCAGCATGCGTTGACAAAGCAGCATCTAAATGCACTTAGAAATATCAGCAGAAATGCAGACATCAAAATACTACGCGCTGATAAAGGAAAGAGCGCAGTTATAATGGACAAATCTGAATACGTACAAAAGATGGAAAACGTGTTAAATGACAATACAAAATTCACACGTCTAGACGATAAATCAGATGAAATAGACAAGGTGGAGCGCAAAGTAATAAATGAAATTAAGATTTTGACAGATGCCGGTTTTATTGATGAGGCCACTGCACAGAAGCTCAAGCCAGTTGGATCATCTACACCAATAATGTACGGATTACCAAAAACACACAAAAGAGGTTGTCCTATGAGGCCAATTTTATCAATGGTAAATTCTCCGTTTCATGCACTAGCTAAATGGCTAGTTCGTTTACTTGAACCATTACGTAAACTACTAGGTAATTATTCGGTTGCCGATTCGTTTGAGTTTGTAAACAAAATTCAAGATATAAATGTTAAAAACAAGATTATGGTATCTTTTGATGTTACGTCTTTGTTTACAAATGTTCCAATTGATGAAACCATTGACATTATAGTCAAAGCGGTAGAACACGACATATTACCATCGCCGGTGCCAGGTCAAACTCTACGCAAGCTTATCTTATTATGCACGAAAGACGTACGATTTCGTTTTAATGGAAGCATCTACAAACAGACTGATGGTGTGGCAATGGGAAGCCCCTTATCTCCAGTGTTGGCTGAGATTTTTCTAGGGCACCTAGAAAATACATCATTAAAGAGTGACATAAGTAAATGTGCTCAATATATACGGTACGTG
>JAQBSW010004491.1:0-68721 GCA_029291075.1 Eudiplozoon nipponicum | reverse complement strand
TCAGTGAACCTGCACTAACGCCAACTCTCCTGCGAACTGAACAACGCGGTGACATTCACATTCAAAGATCAATAGCCCGTCACCCAACCAAGTTCATATGCCGTCTGTGGGAAGGCTTACCAATTGTTTACTTCACGGGTACGCAGCCCAACAAGCCAGTTCTGCCGACCAGCCTTCAGAGAAAGGTTTTCGATTCAATTCACTCAATTTCTCACCCAGGAAGCCAAGCGACTGTCCGACTTCTTACAGATCGTTTCTGGGGTCACAGACTTAGGCAGAATGTTAAACGATGGGTCTCAGAGTGTGCAATTTGTCAGAAAAACAAGATCACACGACACACTCGTTCTAAGTTGCAACATTTTCGGTCTACTTCTCGCCTAGCCATCGTCCACATCGACATAGTTCATCTGACAAAGGTTCAAGGTTTCAGCTACCTTCTAACTATGATCGATAGATTTACACGGTGGCCTGCGGCATTACCTCTTGGCACCATTTCTGCAGACGAAGTAACTAACGGTTTTATCTCTGCATGGATATCCAATTACGGTGTTCCCAATGAGGTCATCACGGACAGAGGCACTTGCTTCTCATCTGATCGTTTCAAAACCACCTTGCGGTACATGGGATGCATCTTACGCCAGACGACTGCCTACCATCCCCAAGCTAATGGCATGGTAGAGAGAATGCATAGGGAACTCAAAGCAGCTTTAGCATCCTCGTCCATTAATGGCAACTGGGTCGATGCACTACCTTTAGTTCTGCTGGCCATGCGTTCTCGTACTCGAGAATCCATTAAAACGTCTGCGTCACAACTCTTGTATGGCATGGATCTACGCCTGCCTAGTCAGCTCCCACGTCTACTACCGGCACAAGATGACCCACAAGACGAAGCTACCCGCCTTCGACTTCATTTCGGTAACATGTCCGAACAGCAGCCGAGACACACGCCTCGTCCAGTCTTCGTTCACCCACAGCTCCACAGCTGCAAGAGAGTACTCGTTCGCAACAATACTGCTGTTGCACCACTACAACCCAAGTATCGCGGTCCTTACCCGATTTTACTAAAACAGCCAAAATACTTCATCATTATGCAAGGCGCTACACCGACATCAGTAAGCATAGACAGGTTAAAACCGTTTATCGAACCACCTGATCCTGAGAGCGTTCAACCTTCTACACACGTCTCAGGCTCCGTCTGCCCACAATCTCAACCTGCTTTGTATAACGCGTAATTAATTTTTTTTAAACATTAACATTTAACTATAAAATTTTTTTTAACTTTACGTTAATTTTTAGTATTTGTCTCACGTGGCATAACCACCTGTTCTTAGCTAACAATTGTGTAGCATTTTTGAACAGTTCTTTGGTATTATGCCATCTCTGAGGCAATGTTCGTGTACATATTTTTATGCAATTACCTTTGATTTTAATGTATATATTTTTACATTATAATGTATTTCTCACACATGACATTACACTGCCTATTTTGGTATGACCAGCTACTTAGAGCTAACGCTTTTGTGTAGCAACACTAAGTAGTGATCAGCTTCATATCATGGTACAGGCCACTTTCAATGCATATCTCAACTTTATCTATTTCACAAAGACCACTCTACAAATGTCATGACTACAACGTCGAGCACTCTAGCTCCTTTGGTCGTATACAAACACATTGACAACGATCCAACCTGCTTAGGTTTTCAACTTAAACCTGGCAAATTCAGAGGCGATTTACCTCGAAATCTTCACGCTGCGGCTCCAAATACTTACACTGCTCTATTTTGCCTCACGTGCTATGACCGTCCACTAGAGCTAACAATTTGTGTAGCAATCCCTAGTGGTTACCTGGCATCATATCATTGTTGAAGCAACCAACAAGCATATTTAAGCCCAGCACTTATGGTTCATCATATTTTTGCTTAACTTGGTTCGAACTCTGTCATGCATTTCTTATCTAGCCTCGCAGAGAGGAATTTTTTTTTCTTTCAGAGAGGAAAGTGTTGTAACGACACAAATCAATCGCCGACATATTGCGTAAATTAAATTCAAATTTATTTACGTTGCACCAATGAGAAAAAAGCAAATTGCCGTTTAACCACGTCTAACCACGTTTAACCAATAGTATGCAAGTACACATATTGCATGCTATTTAAGCACGGTAATTTACCATGCAAGTCAGTTGTGGCATTTGCCTTCTACCTGCTTCACGCGTGTGCGTTCTGTCGGTTGTCAATACGTGTGCGCTCTGTCGGCTGTCAGTATCTACTCATCTTGTTGCGGGATACCGGAGAGACGAGCCAATTGAGTGCAGGACCTGCAGGACACCATCCACAACACGATCACAGCTCAACCACGGGAGCAACAAATCAACCAGAGTCCACCCAAGGCTCTAGGACATCTTCAACGCAGAATACTTAAGGCGAACGCATTACCCGGCCCTCTTAAGGGCCCCCATATCAGTAACTAATCTCTATTCAGAGCACCTTAACCGAGTTTGTAACGTCGTACGGCATTTACTTGAAGCCAGGGCGTTTACACTATTTCAAGATGTAGTTACGTTTACTTGTACTAGGCCAACAATAAAGCATTAAATCCGTCCTGAATATTAACTAATAGTATGTTAGCTCTATAATAGGTGAAATTTAATCTCTGAAAGTCTGCAATTTAATTCAAATAAAAATCTTAATTTTATTAACTCACACTAGAATACTATGATAGCATGCAATCTGGTCTGATCATTAATCAATAACATGCAACCTGAACTATATACGATTCCAACGTAACACATTCTGATTTGCTACCGGATTGCTTTCGCTATCGCTTTGCCATTTCGTTCCGTTTCCATGCTTGCTTTCTTCACAAGTTTCTTCTTTAGATGCTGATTTATTACCACAGCTTGCACTCAGTCCCGTCATCTCTTGCCAAGATAATCAGCAATATTCATCAAGGCCTAAATACAGCCATTGCTAATACTTGTTTCTTCGAAGCCACTGGTCTATATGCATCTGCCCAGAACATCACTATTCAAACGATTAAAACATATATCATGGCTGAAGAACTATTTCTGGACATTTGCAACTGCACTAGCACTCCCTAGACTCGGCATTAGCCGGTGGATATTTATAGCCACCAACAGTAGTTGATTTACGGAGGGTTCCTGAATATTCGCACACCAATTTAGCTTGAGTGTTGCGATTGGCAACTTCTCTAGGCATTTATTAAATCTTGTGTTTTTTTGCCAAATTTAATCTTGTATATAATAGAAAATCATATAACTATTCGGATTAATATTTTGCTTTCCGATGTTAGCTGGCTAAAGTTCGAATCATCGCAAAACGTAAGGTTTAGGCTGCCCTGCTATTATATAAAAATAATACACATGCATCAGTAGACCAATGTATATATAATCTCAAAAAGGAAGAATAATCGAGTAGGAAATTTTTTCGATTTATCCTCGTTTGAAAGGTATTTTTGCTGTAAAATTTTCTTTTTCAAAAGTTTATAAAATTTACAAAAATTTGCCTAAATGACTTATGAAACTTCGAATTTTTCTTTTAAATTGTTATATACTGAACTGGAGTGAACACCGTCAAATTTTTTATACATTAATCATATAATTTTATTGAAAATCTATGAATTATATCGTTATATTAACTATCGTTACTAATATATAAATGCAAGTCAATTTTTCCAAACGTTTACTCAGGTTCATAATTCTAATTGTACCTTGATCTTCTCAATTATTCAATCAGATGGCTATCGTTTAAAAATGTGTTATAAACTATAATATTAAACATATTCATTAGAACTAATGTATTTCGTCTTTATTATAATACTTATATCGTGATGTGATTAAGCACGTGCAGTGATAAAGCAGTGTTGATAAAAAAGAATAACAAAACTTATCATATTAAATATATATTAATTTATATATATGTATATATATAATAATATATAATAGTAATATATTATTATTAATATTAATATTAAATAAATCATACGTTTAAGTATACATTTGTAATAAAGCTGGTGGGTATAACACAGAAGGTGATGACCCACGTTTTTGAAACCTTTAAGAATATTGAATATCTCGACACCTTCATTTATGATCATGAAGATTTCAACAGCATACCTAAGATATTTATATCTGTATTTTTTAAATAAGTGGTTCTAGATAAAACTTGTAAGCATCAACAATTAAATTTAACAACGAATTGCACATTGCCACTCCATCGAATTTCGTGAAATCTTTTAGAACTTATTGAAGAGAATTTTTAGATGACTTAAATGTATACCTAATAATGGGTGGTTATTATCGATGAACTTCTAAATGAAATCGGTTGTTTTATCAACAGGGATGCGAAAGAAATAATTATTTAAATTCACGAGATTGTACGATTTAATTTTATTGTCAAAGTAAAAATATCTCGAACGCAGTTGTTCTATATTTCAATTTTTGCTAATTGTAGAATTGCATTAAGTGCTTTTGCCAGTTTGTGTTGTAGAGTGTTGGTCATTTACATTTAGAGTCTAAATGACAAAAAAATGCTCGTTCAAAATACGTTTTGTTCTTTCAGCATGCCGTACATTCTAACCGCGCGTTTGTCCACTGGATTTGTTTGTTTGAGTTGACGTATAATCTAATCGATTTTATTAGACATTACATTTTAGGTTCTTTGGGGAATTGCTTTATACATATTTATAAAGGTAGGCCCTATTAAGTCTTTAATATTTCACTTTCTTTCTTCATGTGATTTTTATGGTTTGAATTTGTCTTTGACATAAAATAATAGTTCATTTCATTTACGTAATCATCATTATTCACAAGAATTATACGTGGCCCTTTATCTGGCTTCGTTAATCTAATTTCGTTATTGTGTTGCAATCCATTGAGTCATCTATGTGCTCTCATAATATAAAATTGAATCGCTTGTGTCTAAATTCCATAGACAACACGTAGTTCAGCTTTAAAAAGTGAACACAATTTATTTTCTTGTGATATTCCAGATTTTTTGTAGAATCTTTGGGGCAGCTTTTGTTTTTCTCATTGTGGTCGAAAATATACAAAATTTTGGTCCAAGCAATAAAAACAATTCTCTGTTTTTTACAGGTTCAAACTCGTATAGTTGAAAATTAATGTTTCGTGTTTTTCTGGACACGCCTTTGATGTTTGTTCTTTTGTAGGAGGTTTTGTAGTTAATGTAAGAGGTTCTGCGAGATAGTTGTCTATTTAGTGCGAAATTGTCCTCTTATATAATATCTGGTAGCAGTTATTATGATCCGCGTTCATGATTAATCCATGTCCTTTTCCCAAACGGTGATGTCAGAAGGCCACAGCATCAAGTCATTGTTTTATTCCAAATGTTATTATGCAAAGAAATAAATCGTGCAAAAGTAGTCACAATACGCACCACAAGTTTTTAGTTCACTATTTGCTAGGTTTTGAGTGTTACATCACATAAATCCATTAAACTATAGGGTTTTTGATACATGATTGAGAAATACCTGAAATATAGATCAGGAGAATCATAATTGAACTGTTAGTAGTTTGGTAAAAATGGTTAAGGCATACAAAAAAAGTAAATCCTGCGTTTGAGCGTTAAGTCACATAAATCCGCTGCATGTTACCTGCGTATTGCGCGCGGGTGTGTATTATAATTAAACAAAACTCTATTAATTACAATTAAATTTGCAGTGCAAGAAATCTCAATCAAAATTGGTTGAAACTAAAAGAGATTGTTGCTAAAATCACAGTTCAGAGAAATATTGTGTAAAACCATAATTAGACCATTTAACCTTGAAGAGAACTATATTTGTCACGATTGAATTTCGTTGAGTTGTAACGTGGAGCCGCGTGTTACATAAACCCCTTTCCCCGACAATGAAAATTAGTACACAATGAAGAAGGCTAACCTTGCAGGAGGTTTAATGGCTTTGCCGTAACGAGTAAACACTGATGTATGCTCTGTCGACTCTGACTCTGGTTCCTCTATATCTCGCGGCGGCGTGACGGCGTCAGTTGGCTCTGTTGCTGGTGAGATGACGGGCGTCAGCCCGTGGTCAGCAAAACTGTCTGGAGGCGGAATAATCGTTTCTTCGTCGCCTGATAGGTCAATGTCGTGGAACAGTGTATCATTTGGATCAACGTCGGCCGGGGATAATCTGTTTTGAGATAGCTTTAGCTTTGCCATTAATCTCAAAAATAATGTAATTCTAACGTCGATCTAACACACAATAAGGACCGCGCTTCGGTTTGGCTAGAATCCTCAAATCCATGTCGTTGTTGGCGAAGAACCATTTGCAGCTATCAAAATCTATGCGTTTTTATATTTGACCATTTTCCTAACGTGTAGGATAGATCGGCCGATTCTGAGCGTTATACTGTAGGTAACTCCGAAGTGGAAATATAAATGCCGGATCGTTCATCGTTATCGCAGGTTCAGAGCGTGATCATACTAGTTGGCCAGGCAGCTGTAGACATTCGCCAAATACCATTTCAGCAGAGCTACATTTGATCGGCTCTCGAGGTTTTGTACGCATTGATAAGAGTACATTCGGCAAAGCCACAAGCCAATTTTCTCCTGGGCTTGCCTTGAGCGCCGCTTTCAGTTTCCTGTGTGGCCTTTCGACGTAACCATTTCCTCTAGAATTACGAGCCGCGGTCACGGAGTTTTTTGCACCATATTATTTCAGTAGGGCTGCGAACACTTCGCCGAGGTACTGTGCGCCATGATTGGTTGTCACCAAACCTAGCGAACCAATTGAGCTCTGAAAAATAACTGACAGTGTCATGCTTCATGTCTGGCAGTGGTATGGCCTAATACCATCGAGTGGTGCGACCTCATATTGACAGTAGATAGCGTAAATTGTTCACGGCAGTTAAGGTTATTAGATCATCGTGTATATGCGTGAACCGGACTTTGAGCACTTGGATGACTTGTGGCTCCGTTTTGGTGTGTCTCGTCACTTTGCATTTCTGACATTCTAGACATGGTTTTGACCACTTCTTGACATCTCGCCGCATGCCAGCCCAAAAATACGTTTTAGATAAAGTTTCAACTAAGGCTTCGCCAGATGGGTGGCTCATTGAATGGTAAACCTCGAAGATCTTGTGACAGAGTTTTTCAGGTATAAACAGCCGAGGACCCACGCCATAATCAAGTGTTTTCAGGCGATTGACATCTAATGTCCAAAGTGATGGATCATGTTGCTGTGCTATCTGCAATTCCTGAGTACTCATAGGTGAAGGACACAGGAAAGAGGAACAGTACTGTCCGGACGGCTCAGGGAGTCTGCAACTATGTTTTCTGATCGTTTGACGTGAATGATTTCATATTCATACTCGTTTATACGTGTAAGTTGTGAGTTGACACGTCGTGAATATAAATACTCTTTCTTTCCTCTGAGCATCGGGAGTAGAGGATGGTTGTCGGTATAGATCTTCAAATTTAGGCCATCTAGATAGGTGTGGAAGTGTAGGATCAACCGCTAGATTGCGAGTGACTCTTTCCATAATGTATCATATCGCGTCTCGCGAAATTGTAGTTTTTGCGAGTAGAACGCGATATGTCGGTGTATGCCATTGATGGACTGTTGAAGTACTGCGCCTATGGCAACGTCGGATGCGTCAATGATCAATTCAAAAGGCTGAGACCAATCAGGAGAATGTAGCATGGTCGCTTTGCATAAAGCCATTTTGGCATCCTCGTAAGCCTGCATGTCGTCCACGTTGAGCTGAATCAGTTTTGATTTCTTGACAAAACGGCTTTCTGGCACGAGATATATATGAATAGGTGCCATAATCTTGGCAAGGCAGGGCACAAATCGAGAATAGTAGTTCATCTTCACCCAAGAATCGTCGTAATGCTCTAACTGTGGTTGGAAGCTGTAGATCTTGAATAGCACGAACTTTAGCAGGAATATGTGTCATGCCATCTTCGGAAATTTGATGACCGAGGAATTCAATTGATTTCTGTGCAAATACGCATTTGTTGCCATGAAGTCGAAGGCCATAGTCTGCTAGACGTGTAAGCAGGATCTCAATATTTTGTATATGTTCGGACATTGAGTTGGAGAATACCAGGATGTCATCTAAATATGGAATTACAAATGGTAGACCATCTAGTATTTCGTCCATAACGCGTTGGAATGTTTGTGAGGCACTCTTGAGACCGAAAAGCATATAGTGATATTCGTGAATGCCTCCTCCAGTGAATCTGAGGGCAGTATATGATACGGAGTCTTTGTCCATCGGAACTTGATAGTAGGCTTACACTAGGTCAATATTTGAATACACAGCATGGCCGATAGCAGATCTGAGTAGGTCAGCTGGATTTGGCAGGATGTACGAATCAGACTGTGTGCAAGAATTGTTAATACGATAATCCCCGCACACCGTGAACGTTGCTGGTTCACTCTTTGGTACTACTACCACAGGCGATGCAAAAGGTGAGCTGGATCGTGTACAGATGCCTTGTTGACGTAGCATGGCGAATTCTTGCTCGGCGGCCTTATGTTTGTGTGGTACTAATGGACGTGCTTGTGGAAGATGAGGAAGTAGTTTCGATAAGATGATACGATGGGCTGTGATGGCACGCTTCCTCTTGAGATCGGGCATGAAGGAGATAGGTTTGAAAATTTCTTCATGACGTTTCAGAACATCGTCCAGTTGCGTTACATGAGGAACTGGAGGTATTAGCTGTATGGATGAGACTGCTTCGGTGCGAATCGTATGTTTTAGCGCTGATGTAAGCAATTGATTGTCTGCAGTGAGTATTTCTCGTGTTCTTGGACGAATGGTAAGGTCGAAGTGTTCGAAAAAGTCACGTCCAATCATGTTTCTTGTTGTGTTGGCAATGATAAAAGAATAATTGAAACATATTTTTGAGTTTGAGAACGAGATTGTGTGTACTCGTACCCCAAACGTCGCTATGTTGGAGCCATTGGCACAGTTGCGACTACTGGTGTTGACTGGGTAGGTGGGTTCGATATAATTGTGGCGTAGTAAGCTTACATCTGATCCAGTGTCTATGAGAAAAAATTCACCAGAGTTTGCGTCACGGATGAGGAAGGATGTTGATAGTGGCAACTGACGATGAGACTGGTTGCTGGCATTTGGTCGTTTGAAGCATGACTTGACTAGAGCCGTCGCTGTAAATACAATAGATTGATTACGCTCTACCTCGAAAGCAACGTGCTTTGAGCCATCAGACGTGGAGCGGCCAACAATCTTGGAGTGATTAGCCTCTATTGCCGCAGAGGAGGCTGACCCCAGCAGTTTTACGAACCCTCCATGGGCGGATCATCCTGAGTTGTCGAAGGTGACTGCGCCCACCTGAACGTCGCGTCTGTGCGTGGGAATGTGCAGGCAATAGCGCGTGTAGTGGCCATAGCTGCGGTGATTCGGACACCACTCCGCCGGTAACTGTGAAACTGTGGCCCGGCATCTCGACGTCGATTTCCTGGCGCTATTCCGGGACGGTGGTCGACGCTGGTCACGCCTGCTTTGGTCGCGTCTATTATAGACAGCATCGACTGAGGCGCAGGAACGTGGCCATCTCTTGTAGTACCGGCGAGAGCTTCTGTATGAAAAAACACATCACGATATCCTTGGGCAGGTTGAATTCCAAGGCTTTCTGCTCCATCTCCCTTAATAGCTCAGAAGGCGTGCGGCTACCTAGGGACATCTGGCTCATTAATTCTGTAAGCCTGTCTTCTCGATCTGGTGTCAAACGCTGCTTGACGGCGCGTTGCAGGCTCTGCCATGGCTGCGCACATGTGCCCTCAGTGTATTGATGCAGGATATCTTTGAGTCCGCGTCTGAAAGACATTGGGATCGTCTCCCAAGCCCTCAAAAATATTGAGTCCTCGTCTGTTATATTGGACACCTTGGCCAATAAAGTAACATCGTCGACCCACTCGTCAAGGTAGTCTGGATCGAATTGGCATATTTTATACTGTGTCCATGTGTTGGTGCGGCCTGTTGCTGGGCTCACCACCGGGCTTCCTGCAATTTCCTGAACTGGACGTCATTTTATGCGTATGAGTGTTGTCGAGAATTGATGGCAGTGTAACCTCGTCCTCACCCGTCATCGTGCGGCTGTCTTTGAGCATTGTAATCTCGAGAGGGTGTTTTTTTGTGATATGTGTCTTATAATTTACTTTCCTTCGTGGCATTCATCCAAAGTGCTTGAAGTTCTCAAAATCTAGATCTTTATTAATTCTTTGCTGGCTGTAAGTTCGACGAAACGAGGAGTTTTTGCGGGGTTATTGGTATCGGCTGTTGAGATCCGTGTTATGATCAATCCCCAGCCTTTTCCCGATGGGTGATGTGAGAAGGCTAATTTGAATGATCACATATGTATTGTACATAAAGTAGCAAGGCTAATTCATAGTTAGTCCAAATTAACCGAGCTCTAGACAGCAATAAAATGAAATATCGTTAACACAATTGAATGCCTTATACACAAGACACAGTCAAACAAAATTGTCCGTGCTCTAGATGGCAAAATAAGTAAATACTGTTCACAAAGTTGAATATCTTATGCACAAGCAATTATTCTTTCACAAATGTCTGAATTGTGATTAATACATGGAACCGATTGAAAATATGTGATGATATGAGTAAAGTCACTGGTAAAGGTTGTCACTGGTGATAAATAAATCAAAATCGTGTAAAAACTTCAATGAAAAGACTTCACAAATAATTAATTCACTGTTTGCTATGGTTTTAATTTATTTAATTATAATAATCCATTGTACTCTGAAATTCGGATAGGTATAATTAGATGCGAACAGTTAGTCACTTGAGTAAAGTGCGAAAAATCCAACTAAGAGAAATAAATTCACTATGACACTATAATCCATCGCATGTTCCCTGCGTATTTCGCGCGGGTGTGTATATTTAATAAACACCCCTATTAATTACAAATAGAATTGCAGTTCAAGAAATCTCAATTAAAACTGCTTGAGACTAACAGAGATTGTTTCTAAAATCACAGTTAAGAGAAATATTGTGTAAGAACAGAGTTAGATTATTTGACCTTAAAGAGTACCATATTTGTCAAAATTGAACATCGTTGGGTTGTAACGCGGAGCCGCGTGTTACAATAGGGTTTCGGATACATGATTGAAAAAAACCTGAAATATAGATCAGGAGAATCATTATTGAGCTGTTAGTAGTTGGATAAAAATGGTTAAGGCATACAAAACAAGTAAATCCTGTGTTTGAGCGTTAAGTCACATAAATCCACTGCATGTTACCTGCGTATTGCGCGCGGGTGTGTATTATTGTAACACGCGGCTCCGTGTTACAACCCAACGAAGGTCAATTTTTACAAACGCTGTGCTCTTTAAGGTCAAATATTCTAACTCTGTCCTTAAACAATATTTCTCTTAGCTGTGATTTTAGGAACAATCTGTTTTAGTTTCAAGCAGTTTTAATCGATATTTCTTGAACTGCAATTTTATTTGTAATTAATAGTGTTTTATATTATAGACAGAACCGCGCGCGATCCGAGAGGATCACGCGGTGGACTATTGTATCACAGTGAATTTATCTCATTTTATTATATTATTCATTACTATGAAAATGATTGATTGTTTACTAAAGTAAACAAAGAACGATACATTTGTGAGTTGTTTGTCATTTAAATTTTAAACGGTTTCGATGGTCAATTTTAATTAGAACTTTCAATGTTAACTCCATTAACATCATCATGTATTCTTTGAGTTTTTGTCATAAAAGTCGTTAAACGGTTTACACAAAACATGTTCCTTTATAAACATAAATAATTTTACTAGACTCATATTATCATGTATCTTTAATCGTCTGACTACTCATTACAATCCAGACATTTGTGTAACAATAACCACTTGTGTATAAAACATTTTACTTTATAAACATAAATCATTTTACTATGTTCATATTATCATGTATTTTCAATCATATGACTATATTCATGCCAATCCAGACATTTGTGCTAAACATTTCGCTTTATAGACATAAATCACTTTTATTTTTGCCGTCTAGAAGACGGACAATTTAGTTTAATTGTGAATGGTATTTAAATCATATTTTTTGCATAAAAACCATTTTTACAGCTGACAAACATATATTCAATTTTGACTAACTGAGATTAGTGTTTAAGATATAATTTTACATTAAAAAAATCTGTATTATTGCCATCCAACTCCTTCAATCCAGATTAACAGTGAATTATATTTATGTGCTACATTGGTGTAATATATACATGAAACCTATCTTCGGCCTTCTAATATTAACCATCTGAAAAGGAACAGACTGATTGGGTGCTCGGGTAGTAATAATGGCCACCATTGATATGCAGTAGGGGTACAAAATCACGAACTAGATAGTAACTTCGCAAAGTACCTCTACAATATAATTAAACAAAACTCTATTAATTAAAATTAAATTTGCAGTGCAAGAAATCTCAATTAAAACTGGTTGAAACTAGAATAGAATAGAATAGAATATCTTTATTTGGATTCAAACCACACATGTTCCATCAAATAATAAAATTAGAAAATGTACAATATAAAAATATATCACATCACATATATATGTGCAATTAGTTGTACTGTACAATTTATCAGCATCAGAAAGTTCAGCTGTAAACAGTGATAGATTCTTCATCAAAATTAGGAAAATTTAAGTTATAATTCGAGTATAACATTTGTAAGAAAAAAAGGGAACCATGACTAATAACTGATTGTGTGCATTGTTGATTAACAAGATGATATAATGCATAACATTTCAGTTTTAATAATACAAAATTTGAAGATAGAATCTCGAGAAATTATGCTGCTGAAAAACAATTAATCCTGTCTTTTATTTAACCATGAGAAAGTATTATCATAATCAAAATTAAAAATATCAGCAGGATTGAACACTTTTTCTAGTTTGGTAGATAAAAATTTAAAAGACATTTTAGTTGGAGGTGTTTCTCTAAGCCCCTTTGGCAATTGATTGTAAATTTTGTAAATTTTTGAAAAAGAGAATAGCTTGCTCGCAACATTCCCCACCAATGGTGGAGATATTGCAAAATGACCAGATCTAGTTCCAATTTCATGACTCTTTCTTATGGGATTCATATAGGCACCAGACCACTGGTTCGAATGGAAAGCTTTTATGCAATAGCACATTCTCCGAAACCATAAAGGATGTAGTGATACAAACTGTAATCTAGTGGCGTATATAGTGCAGGAGATAGGAATAATTTGTTTTACAACTTTTCTTTGTACAGCTTCTATCTTATTAGACAAACCCTTTGTTAAGGGATTCGAAGTAGCGGCAGCATATTCTAGTATCGGTCTAATCCATATTATAAACATTTTAAATTTTATTTCATGCGATATAATATTTCTATTTATTAATGCCCATCTGTTCTTGGCACTGCCTACTATCCTTTCAATATGTCTCTCAGCAGAAGCCGTACAATGAATAGTTATGCCTAAATCCTTAATTTCTTGCATAAGTTTAATCTCAAAAACATCATTAATCTCAGCATCATGAAAATAAACATAATTAAATTCTGTTCTGTTACCTATTTTTAAAGCTCTCGTCTTTTTATTGTTTATTCTCAGCCCTAGTGTTAACAAATATCTACTTAAATCATACAAATCTAGTGTCACATTATTTTTGGAGAATTCGACATTATTTGGATCAATTGGAAAGATTATTTTCAAATCATCAGCAAATTTGCAAACTCGACCGTTAGGGATCTTAGTTTCCAAATGTGCAAATACAATTTTAAATAAAATTGGCCCCAAACTTGATTTGTGGAACTCTTGTTCTTTTCACGTTTAGATATCAAATCAGTTTACTTCATTACTCATTCTTCGATTATATAAATAGTAGCTAAGTAATCTCGACCGTTAGGGATCTTAGTTTCCAAATGTGCAAATACAATTTTAAATAAAATTGGCCCCAAACTAACGGAGATTGTTGCTAAAATCACAGTTCAGAGAAATATTGTGTAAAACCAGAATTAGACTATTTGACCTTAAAGAGAACTATATTTGTCACAATTGAACTTTGTCGGGTTGTAACGCGGAGCAGCGTGTTACACTTTATCAAGTAGACCTTCGTGTAACTCCTTATTTTCTCTCTCGACAGCATTAAAAATGGACAAATTACGGTAATGTTGACCATAATAATTTTATAACAAGTAACGATTTTGTTTTTATAATATTATTTGAAATTCGGCTCGGCAAGGACAATGCAAATAACAAATTTTACATTCCTCATTATTCTTTCTTTTGAAAAGACAGATCGTTGGGAAGAAGAAGTGGAGGAGTACTCATTTCCAGTAAATCTATGTTAAATGCGAAAGTGTTACATACTAGAGAATATAGTACTGTCATTGATTTTATATCTCATAAAATTGATAATTTGATCCTAACAACGGTATATAGACCGCTGTATGCTAGTTCAAAAGATGATATAATTTTTACCAATTCTTTTCAATCTACTTTGGACTGTCATTTTTATAATGCGGTGGTAGGCGATTTTATTAAGATGCCTGATTGTGAAATAATCAATGTTATTTTCTAATCATGATCTAAAATATATTATAAAGGAATCAACGAGAGTTTCTGTATACTTTGATCATGTTTATTTGTATACTTTTTTAAAGAATTGGATCACAGCCAAATTATTTTACAATGGAACAACTTGAATAGCAAACGACAGAAAATCAACTTGGAGAATGCACACGTGCAATGTTCCAGAATTAATTGAATGGTTGATAGTGACAGTTTTTACATTATGAACACTGATGATTTTGTTTCTTCTGTTTCAACATTATTATCTGATTTATTTCATACATCTACCTTTACAGATATTAAACCGAAACGAATCGATAGAAAATTATTTAAACTAGGATTAAACGAGATAATTTAATGAAATGTATTAGTATTTAAAAATGAGGTTAGATTTGATTGACAATAAAATTAATTCATCACTGCTGATAATACGTCAAAGATCAGAAAGAATCATATTGGGTAAACAAACTTCTAAAAGATTACAGTAAAAATAAGGAGAAATTAAATCTCATATTACCGGTGGATAAAATTAAGTATGAATTTCTCTGTGAATTAGATGAAATATTTGGTAATTTGATATGTAATCTACAAAAGGAAAGGAATATTATGTATCTAACTGATATTTCAGATAACCACCAACCAGGACTTGTTATCGACAGTGATGCGTTGATAACATTTATGTTCAAAGTAAAATCATAAATATCAAAAATCACCTTGGTATATAGATTGATAATCTACTTTAATTAACTTTAACGTTTATGAATTCGCTCTGTAATTTTATAAACTGATTTTTGAAGGATGGAAATATACCAAACCGATATTCTAACGATTGTAGCTAAACCGTTACTAAGGGTAAGTAATCCAACGTGCGACAATAACTATAAACTAATCTCTATTGTTCCTACAATTTTGTTCGGATACTAGATCATTTATAATGTATGTTGCCGGTTGATTTTGATACAAGTCAATATGGCTTTACGAAAGATAATTACTAATATGCTTTCTGAGTGGAAACATATAACAAAACAAGATGAGAAAAAGTTAGATATATTAATTGATATATATATATATATATATATATATATATATCTCAAAAGCTATTGACTCAATATATTTTGATGTTATTTGGAAGGGGATTAATTCATTGGTAATTGATCTGATAACAAATTAGTACAGTTGTGACGGAAAGTATAATCTCATGCACATTCGTTTCGCACTTACTGGCGACTCATCAGGAGTCGGTATTACACCCTTTAACTACTATATATTTGGTCAAAGAATGTGGAATTATAGGAAGGTATAATCTCCTAGACGAATGTGTAAACCTGCAAAAATGAAGCAAATATCATATAAAGTCTATGACAATGCGACTTCAATGTTTACTCAAACTATATAATATATATACCGCGTCTGTAAAGGATAATAACACTACGATTATTGTGTTAGTAACCGATGCCAACATTATTGTACCGAAAAGGTACATGGTACTAACACTATGGTTTCCGAGTCGGTAGATGATACCAACCTGATGGATATCAATTTATGCTAAAGTTCACCGAAATTGAGAATTACAACAATTTCTCGAACACCTGTTACTCCAGTGAATCCATACACTCTGGACTTGATCGATATCAGTTATCACATTTTGCGGTAAGCATGACATCAATTCAATTCAATATATTACAGTTAAATACTGTTTGTTGCGAAGAACTAATATATATGCAAGTATGTATTAGGTTTTGCGAACCTAGTAACAAATTAGTTCAGTTGTGACCAGAAGGATAAACCAAAGGCAGCATGAACGGAAAGTATAATCTCATGCACATTCGTTTCGTGCTTACTGGCGACTCATCAGTAGGAGCCGGTATTACGCCCTTTAACCACTATATATTTGGTAGAAGAATGTGGAATAATAGGACGGTACAATCTCCTAGACGAATGTGTAAACCTTTAATAGTGAAGCTAACATTATATAAAATCTACAACAATGCGACTTCAACGCTAAATCGCATTATATAATATATATACCGAGTCTGTAAAGGATACTAACACTATGACTGTTGTGTTAGTAACCGATACCAACATTATTGTACCGAAAAGGTACATGATACAAACACTATGGTATCGGAGTCGATACATGATACCAACCTGATGGATATCAATTTATGCTAAAGTTCACCGAAATTGAGAATTACAAAAATTTCTGAACACCTGTTACACCTGTAAATCCATACAGACTGGCCTTGATCGATATCAGTTATCACATTTCGCGGTAAGCAGGACATCATTCAATTCAATATATAAAAATTAAATACTGTTTGTTGCGGAGATCTAATATATATGCAAGTATGTATTAGGTGTTGCGAACCTAGTAACAAATTAGTTCAGTTGTGACCAGAAGGATAAACCAAAGGCAGCATGAACGGTAAGTATAATCTCATGCACATTCGTTTCGTGCTTATTGGCGACTCATCAGTAGGAGCATGTATTACGCCCTTTAACCACTATATATTTGGTCGAAGAATGTGGAATAATAGGACGGTACAATCTGCTAGAGAAATGTGTAAACCTGAAATAGTGATGCTAACATCATATAAAGTCTAAGTTAATGCGAACTTACCGCTAACTCACACCATATAATATATATACCGAGTCTGTAAAGGATATTATCACTATGGCTATAGAGCTAGTAACCAATACCAACATTATTGTACAGAAAGAGAACATGGTACTAACACTACGGTATTGATATCCATCAGACAGATATCATGTACCGACTCGGAAACCATAGTGTTAGTACCATGTATATTTTCGGTACAATAATGTTGATATCGGTTACTAACACAATAGCCATAGTGTTAGTATCCTTTACAGACTCGGTATATATATTATGTAGTGTGAGTTAGCGTCGAAGTCTCATTGTCGTAGTCTTTATATGATGTTAGCTTCACTATTGCAGGTTTGCACATTCGTTTAGGAGATGGTACCGTCCTATTATTCCACATACTTCGATCAAATATATAGTGGTCAAAGGGCGTAATACCGGCTCCTACTAATGAGTAGCCAGTAAGCAGGAAACGAATGAGCATGAGATTATATATTCCGTTCATGCTTACTTTGGTTTATACTTCTGTTCACAACTTCACTAATTTGTTACTAGATTCGCAACACCTAATACATACTTGCATATATATTAGTTCTTCGCAAAAATCAGTATTTAACTGTAATATATTGAATTGAATGATGTCATGCTTACCGCGAAATTTGATAACAGATATCGATCAAGGCCAGAATGTATGGATTTACTGGAGTAACAGGTGTTCGGAAATTGTTGTAAATCTCAATTTATGTGAACTTTTGCATAAATTTATATCCATCAGGTTGTTATCATGTACCGACTCGGAAACCATAGTGTTAGTACCATGTACCTTTTCGGTACAATAATGTTGGTATCGGTTACTAACACAATAGCCATAGTGTTAGTATCCTTTACAGACTCGGTATATATATTATATAGTTTGAGTTAGCGTTGAAGTCGCATTGTCGTAGACTTTATATGATGTTAGCTTCACTATTGCAGGTTTACACATTCGTCTGGGAGATTGTACCGTCCTATTATTCCACATTCTTCTACCAAATATATAGTGTTTAAAGGGCATAATACCCGCTCCTACTGATGTGTCGCCTGTAAGCTGGAAACGTATGTGTATGAGATTATACTTTCCGTTCATGCTGCCTTTGGTTTATCCTTCTGGTCACAACTGAACTAATTTGTTACTAGGTTCGCAACGCCTAATACATACTTGCATATACATTATTTCTTTGCAACAAGCAGTATTTAACTGTAATAGATTGAATTGAATGATGTCATGCTTACCGCGAAATGTGATAACTGATATCGATCAAGGCCAGAGTGTATGGATTTACTGGAGTAACAGGTGTTCAGAAATTGTTGTAATTCTCAATTTCGGTGAACTTTAGCATAAATTGATATCCATCAGTTTGGTATCATGTACCGACTCGGAAACCATAGTGTTAGTACCATGTACATTTCGGTACAATAATGTTGTTATCGGTTACTAACGCAATAGCCATAAAGTTAGTATCCTTTACAGACTCGACATATATATTATATAGTATGAGTTAGCTTTGAAGTCGCATTGTCATAGACTTCATATGATGTTAGCTTCACTATTGCAGATTTACACATTCGTCTAGGAGATTGTACCGTCCACTTATTCCACATTATTCTACCAAATATATAGTGGTTAAAGGGCGTAATACCGGCTCCTACTGATGAGTCGCCAGTAAGCACGAAACGAATGTGCATGAGATTATACTTTCCGTTCATGTTGCCTTTGGTTTATCCTTCTGGTCACAACTGAACTAATTTGTTACTAGGTTTGCAACATCTAATACATACTTGCATATATATTAGTTCTTCGCAACAAACAGTATTTAACTGTAATATATTGAATTGAATGATGGCATGCTTACCGCGAAATGTGATAACTGATATCGATCAAGGCCAGAGTGTATGGATTTACTGGAGTAACAGGTGTTCAGAAATTGTTGTAATTCTCAATTTCGGTGAACTTTAGCATAAATTGATATCCATCAGTTTGGTATCATGTACCGACTCGGAAACCATAGTGTTAGTATCCGGTACCTCATCGGACTTTAAAAAAGGTATCAGTTACTAACACAATAGCCATAGTGTTAGTATCCTTTACAGACTCGGTATATATATTATATAGTGTGAGTTAGCGTTGAAGTCGCATTGTCGTAGACTTTATATGATGTTAGCTTCACTATTGCAGGTTTACACATTCGTCTAGGAGATTGCACCGTCCTTCTAATTCCACATTTTCCTACCAAATATATAGCGGTTAAAGGGCCTAATATCGGCTCCTACTACTGAGTCGCCAGTAAGCAGGAAACGAATGTGCATGAGATTATACTTTTCGTTCATGCTGACTTTGGTTTATCCTTCTAGTCACAACTGAACTAATTTGTTACTAGGTTCGCAACGCCTAATACATACTTGCATATATATTATTTCTTTGCAACAAACAGTATTTAACTGTAATATACTGAATTGAATGATGCCATGCCTAACGCGAAATGTGATAACTGATATCGATCAAGGCCAGAGTGTATGGATTTACTGGAGTAACAGGTGTTCAGAAATTGTTGGAATTCTCAATTTCGGTGAACTTAAGCATAAATTGATATCCATGAGTTTCGTATCATGTACCGACGCGGAAACCATAGTGTTAGTACCATGTACATTTTCGGTACATTAATGTTGGTATCGGTTAATAACACAATAGCCATAGTGTTAGTCTCCTTTACAGACTATGTATATATATTATATAGTGTGATTTAGCGTTGAAGTTGCATTGTCGTAGACTTTATATGATGATAGCTTCACTATTGCAGGTTTACACATTCGTCTAGGAGATTGCACCGTCTTCTAATTCCACATTTTCCTACCAAACATATAGCGGTTAAATGGCCTAATACCGGCTCCTACTAATGAGTATCCAGTAAGCAGGAAACGAATGTGCATGAGATTATACTTTCCGTTCATGCTGACTTTGGTTTATCCTTCTGGTCACAACTGAACTAATGTGTTACTACGCTCACAACACTTAATACATACTTGCATATATATTAGTTCTCCGCAACAAACAGTATTTAAATATTATATAGTGAATTGAATGATGTCATGCTTACCGCGAAATGTGATAACTGATATCGATCAAGGCCCGAGTGTATGGATTTACTGGAGTAAGATGTGTTCAGAAATAGTTGTAATTCTCAATTTCGGTAAACTATATATTAATACCCATCATGTTATTACCGTGTACCGACTTGGAAACCATAGTGTCAGTAACATGTACCTTTACGGTACTATAATGTTGGTATCGCTTACTAACACAATAGCCATTGTGCTAGTATCATTTACAGAACCGGTATATATATTATATAGAGTGAGTTAGCGTTAAAATGCATTATCGTAGACTTTATATGATGTTAGCTTCACTACTACAGGTTTACACATTCGTCCAGGAGATTGTAACGTCCTATTATCCCACATTCTTCACCCAAATATATAGTGGTTAAAGGGCGTAATACCGGCTCCTACTGATGAATCGCCAGTAAGCACAAAACGAATGTGCATGAGATTATACATTACGTTCATGCTGTCTTTGGTTTATCCTTCTGGTCACAACTGAAATAATTTTTTACTAGGTTCGCAACACCTAATAAATACTTCCATATATATTAGTTCTCTGCAACAAACAGTATTTAACTGTTATATATTGAATTGATTGATGTCATGCTTACCGCGAAATGTGATAACTGAAATCGATCAAGGCCAGACTGTATGGATTTTCTGGAGTAACGGGTGTTCAGAAATGGTTTTACTTCTCAATTTCGATGAACTATAACATTCATTGATATCCATCATGTTGGTACCACGTACCGACTCGGAAAACATAGTGTCAGTAACATGTACCTTTTCGGTACTAGAAAGTTGGTATCGGTTACTAACACAATAGCCATAGTGTTAGTATCCTTTACAGACTCGGTATATATATTATATTGTGTGAGTTAGCGTTGAAGTCGCATTGTCGTAGACTATATGATGTTAGCTTCATTATTGCGGGTTTACACATTCGTCTAGGAGATTGAACCGTCCTATTATCCCACATTCTTGACCAAAATATATAGTGGCTAAAGGGCGTAATACCGGCTCCTACTGATGTGTCGCCAGAAAGCACGAAACGAATGTGCATGAGATTATACATTCCGCTCATGCTGCCTTTGGTTTATCCTTCTGGTCACATCTGAACTAATGTGTTTCTAGGTTCGCAACACCTAATGCATACTTGCTTATATTAGGTCTCCGCAACAATCTGAATTCAACATTACGTCTGTTTAAATACGCATACGCATAGAAGCAAGCATCCTCCAAATGTCACGAATTTTTGACAAATTATTGTGTTTGGAGCGAATAACATCTCAATGAGGATGAATTCCCAATAGGCACAACATGCATGTGTTCATAAAGTGGAAACTTGTTTTCATGCTAATTTTGTTGCAACCTCTTAATCCTATATGAAATGAATGTTTATTTGTTACACAAAGCTAATTTGATAAATACCTGAAAGTTAGTTTTTCGCAATTTCCAATATATGAATATTAGCAGTGACCTAATAAACTGTGTTTTATTTGGAGGATATCGGTCTAACTAATGAACTTCACGTACTGTCTTAATTATTGTTTAACGTTTACCCAAAGCATATGAATATATACGCGTAATTTGTTTAAAAAAGCCTTTGATCGATGAGAATAAGGCTATTTTTAGAAAAATGAGTACTTTGGTTCGTTGTTTCTATAAAAAATACATTTCTTGAGTTAAAGATATCACGTGTTTCAATTTGATTGATTGATCTCTTAGCTAATTTTGCGTTTAATTTTTATCATTCTGTTTCAGACGTATATGTGATTAATGGCTAGTTTAGTATTTTCAAATTAGTGTGTACAGTCGTGTTTGTACGCTCGTGTAGATGATTATCATTTTAAATTAATGTAATGATAATCCGTGCATATTACAATTGTAGAAATGTATTTTTGTTGATACGAGCTTCAAAAATGAATTGGCTTATTTATCGATAATAATATAACTGACAAGCAATAAATTGTCCTTTCTTTTAGGCATACATATTTCGTTATTGTAAAGGCATTTCACATTATTAATATGTCTATCAAATTATACACATCGATATATGGCACAACCATAAAGGCAAATGAATCATGTATAGCGTCCATATGTGCAAATAAATGTGTCCTGCTGGAATTGCGATGAAATAAGTTACAGCTAGAACCAGCAACAAATTGTAAAATAAAAGTAGATACCGTTGAAACAACGACATACATTTAGTTGAAATGCTATTTTTGAGTTAATACAATTAAACTATCAATGATTGCGCGGGTGGTGGTAATAATTCTTTAAATCAAGCTTGCGAGCTTGAAGTAAACACCAATCTAATTGTATTTAACCAGTCGTTGAACTACATAGATAAACTACCGCCATTTGCACGCACTGACGCGTTTCGACCTTCTATGCTCATCATCAGATTACGACGGCAAACCGACTAGTGTCGATCAAACCGCATTGCATATATATATATATATATATATATATATATATATATATCTATATATATATATATATATATATATATATATATATATATATATATAAAAGCAAAACAAGATATGCGGCTTTTAACTCTAGTACCCTCGCATACATTATAATTGATTTGAAATGTCGACTGCACCACCACACTCGCTGTCATTGATTGTTTAATTGCATTAACTATACATATGTGGCGAAAGCTGCTTAAAGTTACTGTTCGTGACTGCATAGAAATTTTGCAGCCGAAATTTCCAGTCAAACAAAATGTATGCAAGACTACTGGAGGTGAGAGCCGTATATATTACTTTGTTTTTCCTATACATTCATTGTCGTTTGATTCTTGCTAGTCATTTTGCCGTCGTAGAATGTCGAAACGCGTCAGTGCATGCGACTGGGGATAGTTTAGCCATGTCGTTCGACACCTTGTTACATACAATGTGATTTGTGTTTACTTCAAGCTCGCAAACTTGATTTGAAGAGTTATTTTTTTAGCTTTGACTACGATTAATTGTGATCAACTGAACGCATTCATATTAAAATTGGCTCGAATGTATCGTATTACCTAACAACATATTGCTCAATGTAAGATAATTATACTGTAAGCGGATTAGCCGCGAAACAAATATTCCACGATTGCATAAAAGGCAGAAATCTACGATATGTCCTATAGGTATCAGTAAAATTTTAGCAAGTATGTTCCTTACTTGAATCATTGCGTTTTGAATACTCCAAAGTGTTTACAAATCATCACACACATGCATATACATAGTTGCATGTAGAATACAAACATTTATAGACGACGAAGAAATAATATTTGATGAAATTTATCATTGATCATTTACTGATTTGTAAAATTAGACTCCGTATTTGGTCGTGTCAAAACGATAATAATACTATACATTCTTTCAACAGTTTTATTAACCTCTCTCTCGGTCTATAACCGATTGCAAGCTGGATGGGATTAGGTAAACTGGGGGCATGTGAGGATTACTGCAGGATTGAAATCAAAATTTTGTTGATCTTTCTATGCGTCCGGAACAGAAATTAAAATATAGACATCATAGATTGGCGTGTATGTCAATCCATTAGGTGTGCTTATAGTTATTCAATAAAATGTCATTTTGGTAAAAATACACATGTTTATAGGTGGTTGTGTTCACGGAGGGGGACAAGGCTAAGTTTTTGCTTGCGCGGGTGGTGGTAACAATTCTTTAAATAAAGTTTGCGAGCTTGAAGTAAACACCAATCCCATTGTATTTAACCAGTCATCGAACCACATAACAAAACTACCGCCAGCCGCAACGCAGTGACGCGTTTCGACCTTCCATGATCATCATCAGAGTACGACGGCAAACTGAATATCGAGGATCAAACCGCATTGAATATATATGGAAATCAAATTTAGATAGGCGGCTCTCAGCCCTAGCAGTCTCGCAAACATTGAACTTGACTGGAAATGTCGGCTGCACAATTTCTATGCAGTCACGAACGTAAACTGTTCGTAGCTTTCGCCACATATTCATATATAGGCAATACAATTTAACAATAATTGTTTACGCGGGTGGTGGTAACAATTCTTTAGATCAAGTTTGCGAGCTTGAAGTAAACACCAATCCCATTGTATTTAACAAGTCGTCGAACAACATAACAAAACTACCGCCAGCCGCAACGCACTGACGCGTTTCGACCTTACTTGATCATCATCAGGTACGACAACAAACTGACTATCGTGTTACTCTGATGATGATCATGGAAGGTCGAAACGCGTCAGTGCGTTGTACCTGGCGGTAGTTTTGTTATGTTGTTCGACGACTGGTTAAATACAATGGGATTGGTGTTTACTCCAAGCTCGCAAACTTGATTTAAAGAATTGTTACCACCACCCGCGCAATCAATTATTGTTAAAATATTCTCATGTGTATGTTCAATATTTTATATTATTGGAAAATCTTGTTCCAACGTCATTTTCAGACAATCAGCTAATTGATGGCTTAATGAAGAAGGGACAAGTGGGAACCCATCAATTGAGGCCAAAAATTACATCACCTGAAAATGATGAAAATTCAAGATTTTACCGACCTATGAGTGCTATCAATTGTCCCGCATAAGAAAAATGCGGTCAAATCCACAATTAGACTATATGACAGAAAGTTGATAAGCAAGTACAACAAACACCTGTGTAATGCAGTATACCAGTGCGTTAAATTATTATTGTTTTCTAAACCGTAGCATCCAGCGCTTTTTCCAAAACGGACATCTTATTTGTTCGAGATGGATGAAGCAACTGGACGGTGCCATTTCCAATTCGTCAAAATTTCAAAATGGCAAAGATATATGAACATGAAGAATATCTGCTTATTTAGAATAACACCGTTATCTTGATTCTGGCAAAATAAATAAGTAAATATCGTTGTAAACATGACATAATTCAATTAATGATAATAACTAAACTCATATTATTTACTAGTTTGTAATTTTGAATATAAACCATTAATTTAAAAAAGTTGAGGTCGTGCTTAGCTCAAGACTTGAGCCTTTTCTAAAGTGGCAATTGTATAGAATAAAATACTGTTTGTTGCGGAGAACAATTATATATGCAAGTATATATTAGGTGGTGCGAACCTAGTAACAAATAAGTTCAGTTGTGACCAGAAGGATAAACTAAAGACTGCATGAACGGAAAGCATAATATCATGCACATTCGTTTCGTGCTTACTGGCGACTCATCAGTAGGAGCCGGTATTACGCCCTTTAACCACTATATATTTGGGTGAGGAATGTTGGATAATAGGACGGTACAATCTCCTAGACGAATGTGTAAACCTGCATTAGTGAAGCTAACATTAAATAAAGTATAGAAAATGCGACTACAACGATAACTCACTCTATATAATATATATACCGAGTCTGTAAAGGATACTAACACTATGGCTATTGTGTTAGTAACCGATACCAACATTATAGTACCGTAATGGTACATGGTACTAACACTATGGTTTCCTAGTTTGTACATGATACCAATATGATGGATATCAGTGTATGCTATAGTTCACCGACATTGAGAATTACATATTTTTCTGAATACCTGTTCTCTAGTATATCCATACACTCTGGCCTTGATCGATATCAGTTATCACATTTCGCGGTAAGCATGAAATCATTGAATTCAATATATAATAGTTAAATACTGCTAGTAGCGGAGAACTAATATATATGCAAGTATGTATTAGGTGTTGCGAACTTAGTAACAAATTAGTTCAGTAGTGACCAGACGGATAAACCAAAGACAGCATGAACGGTAAGTATAATCTCATGCACATTCCTTTCGTGCTTACTGGCGACTCATCAGTATAGAATTGTCTTTATTTTTCATTCCATGCATCAAAGCTTTTTTACGAAATCATAGTTTGTGTGCCACTTACGGTGCATGCACATTTCAAGTGCAGAGTGTTTCCTTAAATGTTGCACTTTAATTGACTCCATTTCAAATTTACTTTACTTCTACTTTTATACATATGCGTAAAAATGATGGTACCATTCGATTAACACGCATTATTTAACAAAATTTATAGTGGGTTTTGAGCAGAGAAGCGGATCCTATCCATGAATCATTTGAAAAAAGGAGCGCATGTGATAATTTATTTGCTAGCTTTCTCATCTTACAAGGAATACAGTGTAATTTGTTACACCATGCGTATTAAATAATTACTGGTTATTTCGTTTTTCGCAAGGACCAATACATAAATATTGACACAAACCTGAGGGGATGTGTTTTATTAATTATTTCCGCTTCATCAGATGCAAATGCATTACTGAAGCCAGCGTTACTGATCTGTTTATTTGCTGAAATGTGATCATTGCATTTGTAAACAGGCTACGCTAAATATCTGACGAAGGTAGATTTTACGGTGTGTGCCTGATGAACTACATGTAATTTTCTTTTATTTGGTACATAAACACGCTGAAAATAACGGCCGTGTTGGTTAAAATAAATTTGAGGTTGAAATGTTAGACCATATGTCAAATAATTATACATAGTAAATAAATGTATTATGGAGACAGAACGCGCTGGCCCTTCTGGATAATAAATGATAATCTGAAAAGTATCCAAGATAAAAATTTTACGATAAATATTTTTTTCCAACTTTGAGAAAATATTCGCGGAGTTAGAGAGGTAGGTTTCAGTGACACCAAATTAGGCATCAATATTATGGCGTCGTACATTTAAAAAAATTGTATTCTTATTGCGCACTTGTATAAAACATTTTATTATTAAAATAGAAACCGATTAACAATGGTCAATTCCACTTCAAGATGCGAGTACGCACATTGCAGGAAGTCATTATGTTATAGGTAATCCAATTGAGCAATCATTGATTGCACAGGTGGTGGATAAATTATTTAAATTATATTTACGAGATTGAAGTAAACACCATTCGCATTCTATTTAAACAGTCGTCGAACAAAATAGAAATACTAACTTCGGTCAGATGTACTGACGAGTTTCCAACTTCCGTGATCATCATTAGATTACGACGGCGAACTGTTAGTATGTTAATTTAATTTTCTCCCGAGCAGCCAATCAACTGTTGCTAGTCAAAATTTATCCTTTGCTCAAAACGAGTTAACGTAAGTATGTGAGACTATATTCGTAAATCATGCTATCGCTTTGATTAAGCAAAATTTTTTTAGTGGATTCGCCTAGAAATTTTAAGGCACCATCATGAGTTTAAGACAGGAAACCTGTTTTTTATATGAATTTTATTAACAAATTTAAATGCATTTCAAATTCGAAATTGGGCGAGCCTATTTCAAACCTAGTCTCAGCCTTCTACTTTTTCGCGAGCAAATTTCACAAGGCATTAACGAAGACTTGCGAGATTGCAACAAGTTACAGAATCAATCTATGATTCAGTGATCTCACAGATCAGTGAAATAAGGCCATAAATAGGCATTCATGTCTAAGCTCTCCCGCAACGCATAAGGATAAATTGAGAAAATAAACACGGAGTAAAGATTTGACAAGCTAGGATTACATTCCGCGTAATTTTATATGTAGTGGTGGAGGTTTCGTCGGAGATTTCATCAACGGGAACTAAGGCAATTTGAGGAATAAATAAAATATATTTATTTATTTCGGTGTGTAAAATAACTGTCTTGCATATTGATAATCTGTTTATTAGACACGTCATAAATTGTCATATATATTTGACACTACAAATGAAAAAAAAGTGGGAAAATCGGACATAACAATCTCCTATACGAATGTGTTAACCTACAAGTATGTATTAGGTGTTGCAAACCAAGTAACAAATTAGTTCAGTTTTGACTAGAAGGAAAACCTAAGACAGCATGAACAGAAATTATAATCTCATGCAAATTCGTTTCGTGCTTATTCGCGACTCATCAGTAGGAGCCGATATTACGCCCTTTAGCCACTATATATTTGGGTGAGGACTGTGGGATAATAGGACGGTACAGTCTCCTAGACGAATTTGTAAACCTGCATTAGTGAAGCTAACATTATATAAAGTCTCAACAATGCAGCTTCAACACTAAATCTCCTTATAATATATATATATATATATATACTATATATATATATTATATATGTATGCTAAATTTCACCAAAATTGAGAATTATATCATTTTCTGAACACCTATTACTCAAATTAGTCCATGCGCTCAGGCTTTGTTGGATATCATTTATGACATTTGGCGATAATCATGACATCATTCAATTAAATGTATAACATTTTAAAAGATGTATTATTTTGGCAAATTTGCCACAAGTTGTGTTTTACTCCTGTGCGTATTGTGTCAACCCTGAAGATGAGACTGGAAATAACGTCTCGAAATATTGGTGAAAGATCAATGGCGGATCTTGATCCTAAAGCGCTTTCAGACAATCAGCTAATTGAAGGCTTAAAGGAGAAGGGACAAGTGAGAACCCATCAACTGAGGCCAAAAATTACATCATCTGAAAAGATAAAAGGTTCAAGATTTTGCCGACCTATGAGTGCTAAATGTATATCAGTTAGATATTGTTTGAGGCGGAGAACTAATAAATATGCAATCATGTGATAGGCATTGCCCATCAAGTAACAAATAAGTCGAAATATGACCAGAAGGATAAACAAAAGACAGCATGAACGGAAAGTATAATCTCATGCACATTCGTTTCGTGCTTACTGGCGACTCATCAGTAGGAGCCGATATTACGTCATTTTCCAACTATATATTTAGGCTATGAATGATAGAAAAAGGAAGGTAGTGCCTATAGTTTATTTTTTCCTGTGACTATTGTTTTAGCCCTGAAGATCGGACAAGAAATGAAGTCCCGTGAATTGGGAAAATGTTCCGAAAATCTGGTCCCAACATCATTTTCAGATAGGAAGCTGATGGACAGCTTAATAATGTAGGAACATGTGAGAACCCATCAATCAATGCGAACCAAAATCTGTGCACCTGGAAATGTAAAGGATTCAAGATTTTCCTGACCAAAGAGAGCTGTAAATTGTGTCGCATAAGAAAAAGTCGGATAAGAAGCAATAATTGTAATCGTCAAAATCAATTTTGAAATAGTAGACATGAACAAAAATATAATATAATAGGCCCCATTTAAATCAATAATTACCAAAATGCTTAATCAATATATTGATATTTATTAATTCCTTTTTCGAGGGAAATCATCTAACTTTAACTTGTCTATGTTTCAACCCTTGAAAATATGTGAAACCTGGAAATATGATTACTTTGTTTAACGTTTTTCATAAAAGATCAACTTTACGCAAAATTTTCATTTCCTTGCATGGTATTATTTCTTAAAAATTCTAAACTTAAAATTAACAATGTTATATTTCCTCTATTTAACGTTACAATGTAACTCAGAATGAAGGAAGTCAACATTGATAATTCACGCCAAACAAAATATTAATATCATAAATTTTGAATATAATTTATAGCGTAACGTGAGATAACGAAAGAATGCATATTTTCTGTTTAAGTATGCTGATGCAATTGTTAAAAAATGTTATAGATAAGAAATTCGCATTTTGACACATTAATTCATTTTAATATTGGTCTCCATTCCTGCACAATGTATTTTTAAAATTTTAATTCTTGTCAGTACATTAATTTTTGTATGAATGCATCATTATTTTATTATTTGATTGTTTTTTTATCATTATTATCGTTTAATATTATTATTATTACTATTATTATATCATTGATTATTGTTATTATGATTATTATTTCTATTTTTGGTTTTACTACTACTATAACAATTATCATTATTAATCTTATTATTATCATTGCAATTATAATATGTAATAATAATAATAATAATAATAATAATAATAATAATAATAATAATAATAATATTGTGTAATATTATTATTAATATTAATATTAGAGAGTAGAGATTATTTGTATTTGTAGGTTATATAAATTAGACAGTTAGTATGTAGAGAGTAGTAATAGTAAATTAGTGGTAATTATTAGTGAGTAGATTCACTTAATTATCATTTTGTTGTGTTAGTAATATTAACAGTAGTAGTATTAGGAATAGTAGATGTAACTGTAGTAGTACTAGTAGTAGTAATAGTAGCATTATACATTATTATTGTGTATTATTGTGTGTGTGTATTATTGTGTGTGTATTATAAATGTGTGTGTGTGTGTGTATTTGTATTGTAAGGTTGTATTAATTGAGACAGGTAGTAGTAGTAGATGTAGGAATAGCAAAATTTTAGTAGTATTAGTAGTAGAATTTGCAGTATTATTTGTAGGATTAGTAGTATTAACAGGAGTATTAGTAGTAAAAATAGTAGATATATTAGTATTAGTATTAGTAGTAGCAGTATTAATAGCTTTATTATTATTATTTTTATTTTTATTATTAGTAGTATTAGTAGCAGTAATAGTATTAGTATTATTAGGAGTAGTACTCGCAGTAATAGTTTTATTATTAGTATTAATATTATTAGTATTAGTAGTAGTAGTAATATAAGTTTTAATAGTGGAAGTAGTATTATTAAAAATATTAATTTTATTATGAGTAGTAGAAGTAGTAGTATCAATAACAGTATTAGTAGTAGTACAAGTAATAGTATTAGTAGTAGTATTAGTATTAGTAGTAGTAGTGGTAGTGGTAGCAAAAGTAGTAGTAGCCGTATTAATATAAGTAATTGTAGTAGTCATATTAGTAGTAGTAATAGTGCTGATTATAATCTTATTCCGACTTTTTTATTAATAGTAACATTTCTATTTGTTATGGTAGTAGTAGTAGTTGTTGTTGTAATAGTAGTAGTAGTCGTCGTTTTTTAATATAAATATTTATATTAATATATTTTTTTTGCAAAAAAATATTTCTATAACAATAATAATGATAATATTTATTGTTATAATTTTTATATTTTTTATAATGATAATAGCAATAATTTTAATTAAAATTACTGTCATAATTATTATTAGTATTTCCTTCGTTCACTTTACTCTTTTTAATATAATGAGTTTTATTATAACGTTTTTCGACCAGTCTTTTATGGTTATATATAGCAAGGGTTTGTCAATTATAATAAATGTAATAACATCTATTCCATTTTGTTAACGCTGCATAATACTCTGTTCAACATTTAATTTGTTGATTTTGAAGTATTCCATCATATCTAATGTCTATGCTTTTAGGATATTTATAGTTCAAATATAAAAATAACGTTTGTCCCCAGTTGTGAATTTACAAAACGCATTCAGTATTATACAGTGGCTCATTTGTTCTATATATTGACATATTTCATCCTCAAATAAAACAAAGGAATGAAGTTTTTTTAAAAAGGAAATACGGTCTTCATAAATTGTTCACAGAAGTTATATATAATAGTCAAGAAATTTGAAATGGCAAAATAATTAAACTCAGTCTCATGTGTAGCTTCGTAAGCCTCATAGTAATCTTTGTTTATGAACAAATTTGATTTTGTAAGTAAAACTCTCGACAATTTATATTCATTTCGATACAAATCAAATTGGAACACATACTCAAGCACCCTGAAAATTAAAGTTATTAACAGTTTTTTGTCCTTTCGTATTATTTACAAGACAAAATATGTCTTGTGACAGACGGACGGGCAATATCAATCATATTTATAATACATCAATTTGGTATATGCTACAACAACCATGAATGAATTCTTTTACTGCATCTGTCCGGATATGATGATCCACAAGAACATTTATATTTGTACATAAATTTTGATGAAAATTGCAATGGAGCTTGTCTTCCAAATTAGATAATAGAAGTTTTCTGATAGAAGCAATCAAAACTTTGTCAGCTGTTAAATATGTAAGCGCCAAAGTGGAACGAAATTTTTCTTTAATGCGATTTATTGCCTCTTCACATTTGTAGTGTAAAGGATTATACACCAGTTTCTTATCAATCTTACAAACTGTTCAAACTGGTTTTATTATATCAAAAGTTTTATGCCAATCTTTAGTTTGTGGTGAGTAACCTTCATGATTAGAATATTACGCCCACGAATCAGGTCAGCTAGCAAAGCGTCAAGTGAACAACTACGTAACCTTCTAGTAGGCAATGTCTTACCTGGGCCTTTTTCCATTTCAATGCGAAAGAGCTTCTGAAATATACATATTAGGCTATCCATGTTTACTAATGGGGGACTGGCTCACTCTGTATGGCATTAATTCTACGAATGAGTAAAAAATCAAGGATAGCTAGAGTATCATCCACATAATTTACAATTGTAAATCGAAAATTCAGATGTCATTTATTGAAATTAGTGAGTAGCTATTCGGCATGTACTCGGCAATCATGAAGCCTCAAATATTATATCAATATGAAAGTTAAACAGATTCACTTTACTCGATGGTGAAAAACCGTTTCTTTCGAACATGCGCATAAAAATAAAAGCCATGATTAGGTTAAAGCTGAACTAATCCATGAAATAATTTTTTGTATGTATGTTTGGCCATTTAAAATGAATTATCTAAAAATACAATTAGAGCAATCTTACTAACGCTGTTTTACTTTTAAAACTGAGGATATTATCTCAAACCTAGTGGCACGTAAACTCGATAGTTTCCGTCATATATACCTGGGTAAATAATGACCCAAGTATAAGTGAACACCAATGGGTCTTAACGTTCCACGAATTTCACTTTTCAACAAATATATTTGGATATTTCTACTACATATTAGCGTCATTACGCTAGCCAAATATTTAAACAATTTATTCGTTGGCGAATTTGTCATTAACACAGTCTTCCTTAATGGAATACCGTGATTGTGCTTTTTTGATATGGCATAAAACCTAGATTTCTGCAGTTTAATTTAATTTATTATGTTTGGCATGTGCGATCTGTAAATATTGCAAGAATTATAATAAATTGGTAGAAATGACGTATACAGTTTATTTTGCGTTGCATAACACTTAGTATCAATCTCAATCAGTGAACCAGCAATTAAGAAACTTGCCTTATGAAAATACAAATTGCGATACATAACGACCAAACCGTTTAATTTACACAATGAAAGAATTCTAGAACCATGGTTTTTGGCCATTCGTAAAGTGTCCTTCACTCAAAGGAGATTTCGTTAACTCTGGCCAATATTGATACAGGTGACAAATGTCGACGTGCTTTACTTTGAATCATTAATTTATGTTAACATTATTCACTTTTTAATCAGACGGTTGATTTAATATTGACTCTAAATCTACATATATTATTACACGATTTTGTGCTCCAAAAATGCTTAAATATTTTCAATGAACAAGAGCCGAAATAGTTGAAGAAGTCAGTACCGTCTTTGATAAATTAATAAAAAAATTTCGATTCAAGTGGTTTTCTGTGAAATGAATGCTTCAACCACCTTATCGTTGTTTGTCTAGTATTGAGAACCACGCCAGGCCAAAACTTAATTTTTTCAAACAAACCAAGTTCGTTCAAAATTGCAGGTAGATCAGAATATGATTTAATTGGACGTAGGAATTTTCTGCACAGGGAAATTCCAAGTAAATAGGATTTTCTCTCCTATACAAAGAGCCGGAATTTTTCATGTTGTTTGAAATAGATCTCACGAATTTTTGAGCATAGCAACATGTCCGTAAAAATTGCCGTATTCCAGTTCGTTTGATAATGTAAATCTCAGTTTAAAAAGTTTATCACATTTAACAACAGCGCTTGTAGGATGCATATAATTTATAAAAAAAACAATATTTGTTTCCAGATATAAATCTCTAAAACGTGTTCAACATTATATAACAGTGCTTTTGTTTTAAATTATCAACTGATTTGCTGCTGAAATAAAGCATAATAAATAATGTTGTCTAAAGAAAATAAAAAAGAAATCCAAATAAAAATTTTGATAAAGCAAACATTAATCCAAAATGTTCAGAAAGACATAAATGTTACAATGCACATTTTTTCATGGGGCTCGATATACCCCTTATTAATGCCAGAGTACGGACAGATCTGAGCAATGTTAATTTATAGCAAAGGCTTCCAAATAAGAAATTTTATTGGTAATAAGTGTTCGGATGGAAAAAATAGGCATATATTTAATCGTCATGCCCTAACTATCCACCCTCGATCTGTCAATATATGTTAAATAACATGCCATCTAAGAAAATGATATTGAGTTGAAGTTTTATGGTAATACTTTGATTATATACTTTTTGCAAGTATAAAATATTCATTGCACAATGTAGCAAAGACAATTAATCAAGCTCAATGGATGTGACGCACGCAATTTGATTGGTTTCTACTTTTCACACTCTCTTTGTTCACATATTTCTATCTTGTTTTGCTTTCCAATTTATATATAAAGATATGTTCATGAGTAGATATTTGAGAAGACCATGAGAAAGAAAATTTTCTTATATCTGATAAAATTTCTTTTTGTTTTTGCACACAGGAAGGTTACAATAGATATATATATATATATATATATATATATATATATATATATATATATATATATATATATATATATATGAACGCATTTTATTTTCATTTCTCTATTCTTCAGCATTACTTCGTGTTGCGTTCATTCGATGCTGTTTTTAAATAATAGTTCTTCTTGTATTTACTCATACATTTGTCTGTCTATATGCAATTATCTCAAATGGAACAAATGTATAGTTAACTTCGTGTGCAGCGCTTTCATTTGTGAATTTCATTACGCAAATTCCAGTTGCGGGAAAACTGATTACCATTACATACTGTTTGTTGCGAAGAACTAATATATATGCAAGTATGTATTAGATTTTGCGAACCCAGTAACAAATTAGTTCAGTTGTGACCAGAAGGATAAACCAAAGGCAGCATGAACGGAAAGTACATATTCGGTAGAAGAATGTGGAATAATTCACATTCTTCTACCGAATATATAGTGGTTAAAGGGCGTAATACCGGCTCCTACTGATGAGTCGCCAGTAAGCACGAAACGAATGTGCATGAGATTTTGACTTGTCTCGTCACTCTGAAGCTGCCTAAAATAAATGTTTCTTAAATTGTTCGTGAATCAATTCTTTCCGATTTTTCCCAATTTTTCGGGGCTTTACTTCTAGTCCCATGTTCATGTTTGTCACAATACCCACAGAAAAAACCAATTTTGGTAAATTTATGTTAAGAAATAACTTCAATTTATGCATGTATTTGCTGCTATATTTTAGTGTTCTTCACCATACAGATATGTGTAATTCTTTAAATAATTTTTGTGAGTTTGAGTTAAATACCAATCCCATAGTAATTAACCGGTCGTCAAATAACGGCTAAAATACCGTCTAATGCGAGTAATGTTTTGATTTTGTACATAAATGTATATTTGTTCATTCAAATTTAGCCATGTACATGGTTTTAATTACTTAAGTTATATTGGATAGGGATTAGAATTTGAAAAGCTATACCTGTTTATATATAATCTTCTGCTCTAGGTGCATATTACATACAAGGTAAACATTGAGATAGAAGTTGAAAACTTCTTTATATTCTGGATCTATGCATGCTGTATTACTGTCAATGCGTGTGAATAATAGAATGAGTCCAAAAATGTTTGTGCATGAAGTAAACACCAATCCCATTGTATTTAACCAGTCGTCGAACAACATAACAAAACTACCGCCAGCCGCAACGCACTGACGCGTTTCGACCTTCCTTGATCATCATCAGAGTACGACGGCAAACTGACTATCGAGGATCAAACCGCATTGAATATGTATGGAAATCAAATTTAGATATGCGGCTCTCACCTCTAGCAGTCTTGCATACATTGAACTTGACTGGAAATGTCGGCTGCACAATTTCTATGCAGTCACGAACATTAACTGTTTGCAGCTTTCGCCACATATACATATATAGGCAATACAATTTAAACAATAATTGATTGCGCGGGTGGTGGTAACAATTCTTTAAATCAAGTTTGCGAGCTTGAAGTAAACACCAATCCCATTGTATTTAACCAGTCGTCGAACAACATAACAAAACTATCGCCAGCCGCAACGCACTGACGCGTTTCGACCTTCCTTGATCATCATCAGAGTACGACGGCAAACTGACTATCGAGGATCAAACCGCATTCAATATATATGGAAATAAAATTTAGATATGCGGCTCTCACCTCTAGCAGTCTCGCATACATTGAACTTGAATGGAAATGTCGGCTGCACTATTTCTATGCAGTCAGGAACATTAACTGTTTGTAGCTAAATTTATTGGATTGGGGAAATCTTTACTTCTCATATCGTGGAAGTTTTACTAGGTAGACTCAGGCATTATGTCCTAATTAGCATATGGTAATTGTAGGAATTTTTAATGATCTGGATATTTGATAACTGTGAATGAATTATATTTACTATTTTCACATTTAAATCGCACAGTTTTGTTATCAATCAAAGCGATTTAATCAAAAATATTTTATTGCAAGATTGATTCTTGTTTTGTACTTAGTCAACTTTGGGTATAACAGCATGTACTAACGAAGGTGCTATGATTGTCCAACGTCAGTGAGCTCTCAGTTGTGAAGAATAAGTCCACGCATTACATCGACGGTTTGGACTAGAAGTGTAGATTTTCATGTATCGTCGAGATGGGCTGTAGAACATGAATTTTTCTCCGTGCGATCAGTATGGTTTATATTGTAAGGTTAAATACTGATAGTTGCGGAGAACTAATATATATATATATATATATATATATATATATATATATATATATATATATATGTATATATATATATATATAGATATATGCAGTGTAGGTGTTGCAAACATAGTAACAAATAAGTTCAGTTGTGACCAGAAGGATAAACCAAAGATATCATGGACGAAAAGTATAATCTCAAGCAATTTCGTTTCGTGCTTACTGGCTACTCATCAGTGGGAGCCGGTATTACGCCCTTTAGCCATTATATATTTGGGTGCATAATGTGGGATAGTTCATGCTGTCTTTGGTTTATCCTTCTGGTCACAACTGAACTAATTTGGTACTAGGTTCAAAACACCTATTTCATACTTGTATACTGTAAGGTGTTCCCTGAATTTAAGGAGAGAAATAAAATACAATTAAGATTAATGCTTCTACACGTTATTGAATATAAATAAACAGGCTACGATTTTATTCCTTGTGATTTACAAAATAAGTTTTAAATTGTCGTTCTTGTATAATATTGTTGCGCTAGATCAATTAACATTCCGTTTTAGTTAATTTTTAAATTACACGGAAGTTGTGTGTGTGTGTGTGTGTGTGTGTGTGTGTGTGTGTGTGTGTATTGATTAAGAAATGGGCGCTGCGTTTCACTCGGTATATGTTGAGATGTTAAAATGTTTTTTTTTAATTGTAGACTAATAACGTTTTTGAGTTATCGGGTGGGAAAAACAATCTGACAGAGATTTCAAGTGGGTTCAATTTGTGATTAGATGAGACGGATCGTATGGCTTTTGCTATTATATATCCTGAGACATGATCAAGCTCCATATAGCTTAATTGATTGCATTTCGCTAGCATCAGGTGCAAAGGATGTATTGCTCAGCCGATTTCCTGCAAGATACGTGTTTGCCAATTGAGCAAAATCATAGTTTTAAATCCATTTAACAATTTTCTTCAAGTAAATATCCTCCTTGTTACAGTAGATTTCGTTTCTGGTTAGAGAAAATGCTTAGTGAGTGTTTAGTTTCATGCATCTTTTTCCTCTTTTTATTGCTATGGTATCTGAACACTTTATAAATCTTTAATCTAATTGTTATAGTTTTATTGTATGGATTGTCGTATATGTGCCAGTCTTTAGGATGGAAAATTTCTACGTAGTATTAGTTGCAGTGCATGATTAATTATGCAAGGCTTAATCGTCTTTATTGCCTCTTTGCAAAATTCATATATTTATTGAAATAAATTTATATTGGTGTATTCCCTTTTTTTTGATCATACTGTTTTTTTCCAGAGAATTCAAATTGAACATCTATGTTTTATGAAGAAATATTTAATTGCTTGTGCATTTAAAGTTGTGATAAAAATTTTTACGTGATCACATTATGATATTTAATGTGCACTAAAAGTTTCGACATCATCATTAGTAAACACGAGACAAAGTTAGTTTTTCTGTCCAGTTGGTCCAAGTATTATGTGAATTATTATAAATTGAGTTAATATGTGTGGAATAAAGTTATTAGGGTACAAATAAAAGAGAGGGAGATCGGTACACTTAAAATATCATACAAGCATTCTACCGAAAATAAGTTGTACATTTTGTCATGCTCCCGGAAATGCTTGGAAATTTCGTACCAGTTTCCGAGCCAGATGAAGGGATATGAAACATTTAAATGAATAATGTTACACGAAGAATCGTTTCTAACTTTTCTAATCCAATTTATGTGAAACAAAAAGATTATTAAATTACCACCACCCTCGCAATCATTTATTGTTTAATTGTATTGTCTATATATATATATATATATATATATATATATATATATATATATATATATATATATGTTTGTGTGTGTGTGTGTGTGTGTGTGTGTTTGTGTGTGGCGAAAGCTGCAAACAGTTAATTTTCGTGACTGCATAGAAATTGTGCAGCCGACATTTCCAGTCACGTACAATGTATGCATGAATTCTAGAGGTGAGAGCCGCATATCTAATTTTGCTTTCGATATAAATGCAGTGGTGTTTCATCCTCGTTAATCAGTTTGCTGTCGTACTCTGATGATGATCATGGAAGGTCGAAACGCGTCAGTGCCTTGGGACTGGTAGTAGTTTTGTTATGTTGTTCGACGAATGGTTAAATACAATTGGATTGGTGTTTACTTAAAGCTCGCAAACATGATTTAAAGAATTGTTACCAGCACCCGCGCAATCAGTTATTGTTTAATTGTATTGTCTATATATAAAATGATTATTAGCAATTTCATCATTTATTCTATTAGATTTATTTTGTGGTGCATTCTTGCATGTCTTTATCTATTTTTCCTTAGTCTACAAATGACAAAAATTATATTGGTGAGAACTTTTGTCTTTGAAGATGTACTTTACTGACATTGCGTGACATTCGCCAGACCGGTTAGCATCACGTAAGTGTTTATTAGTTTAAATATAATGTAACAACTAGTGTAACGTTTGGGTAGATGCAAATTTGAAATGATTGAGATGAATAATAATGTAAGATAAATGTTAATTTATTTTATACACACATAGTATTTCTAACGTGTTGCGGAATTCATTCCAATTACTTTATACAAAAGCATTAGATAAGGTAATATTAGATTTGATAGGAAATTGGCGGATATATGTATTGAAAGACATTTCTTAATAACAATAAACCAAATATATATAAAAGTGTGATAAAACTATCTTTAGTGAATCTTCTAGACAACCAACTACAAAAACGTAACAATTTTTTTCTATTAGGTGTTGCGCATATAATAACAACTTAGTTCAAATATGACCAGAATAATAAACCAAAACCAACATGAATGGAAGGTATAAACAAATGTACACATTCGTTTCACTCTTATTGGCGAGTCATCAGTAGGAGCCTGCATCACCCCTTTGGCTCACCAATAATTTGGATATGGAATGTTGGAAAATTGAACGGCACAATTTCCCATACGAATGCGTAAACCTGCAATAGAGGAGCTAACTTTATATGAATTCTTCGACAGTGCAATTACAAAGCAAACTCACCATGCCTATATATATATATATATATATATATATATATATATATATATATATATATATATATACATATATATTATTTATCGGCAAAAACGGTATTTCGCATGTCCAATGCTTGAAGACAACCTTCCGCATCGCAAGATATTTATGAAGTTAGATCCTCACAGAGGCAACAAAAAAAAGAAAAAAAATTTTAAAGAAAAGAATAAATTTCTAGAAAAATTCGTTAATATCAAATATTGAGTAAGATCCTAAAAATGAAGTCTCCCAATATTATGCCTTTTATATTGATAAGTAAAATTTAAAAATACAGTTAAATTGAAATTGCAATCTCGAATAGTTTACAAGATGATATGTGTACATTTCTTAATAAATTATGGATAATGATGATTTGAACTCGGAACTTAGTAACAAAGAGAAATGTTCGCACAATTAATGAATGTCAATTTATTGAGATGGCTGGTAAAAACAAACCAGCCTGGATTTGGCATTTGTTTGCATAATTATGCCTTACTTATTGCACTTTACTGTTTATTGCACGTTTTTCGCTAGAAGGAATTAATTTGGCGATAAATCAAATGACGAGATAAGGAGTAAATTAATATCTTCAAATTCTTCAACATTTGGACATGTAATTTAAATAATTAGATGTGCCGTAATAGGAAAAATTATCGGCTTCGAATGCACATATATTTATTTATTATCTAAAATATAATATTTTAGATATGGCGCCTCTTAAAACTAGCCTTAATGTTTGATTCATGAATGCCACATTAATAACATTGGATCACGATAACAAAAGAATCGTAAAATTTAAACGTAGATAATCAAACGATTAAATCCAATTTACGATAGGCAGCTTCTATTATAATAAATAAATATAAGAATTCTCAAATTGAAAATTCATATTTATGATAAGGATACCTAGACTTGTGTCAACAGCGTTCAAAGTTTGGTATATTTAAATCGATAAAATAAAGACGAATTTGGATGTCGGGCAAGGACATGAGGATAAAGAGAAATAAATAAATAAATAAATAAAGAATAAGTAAGTAATAAATGTTAAATTTAACAGATAAAGAAATAAGGAAATTTGTGCGTGAAATTATTTCAAAATTATGATACTTAAATCTAGGTAAAGTAAAAAATCATCTCGTGTTCGTTTTAAACAAATAAGCTTGTCTGCGCTTTGATTGTGTATTTTCTGTACTAAAACTTTATGTTTAAATGATAAATTAGCTATCGAGTAACAATCATCGAACAAGTCGACTAGAATAGTATTGGTATTTATTTCTAAATTGCTGTAACAATAGAGAAAATGTTGGAAAAGGACGTCTTCCTGAAAATGTTAAGCCATGTACCTTGACAGATTATGGATGATCAATATATTGTCCATTAATCCTATGCAGAGAAGCAGTTCCTGTTTCGAATATATGTAGTTTATTATTTATAAAAAATAACAGCATTTACAATAATAGCTACAACATCATCATCATTAATTACTGCGACTGCAGCAGTAACAGCAGTTGATCTCGTGCGTTTCGATTTATTAGAAGACAGATTTCTCGCTTTTGTGGCACAGGTGTACCTTCATATCCTAATCGTTACACGAAAACCATAATTATTTTGTGATCATTGTTTGCACGAAGAACGATACCAATTAATTAAATCAAGCTGGCGTATTTGGGATAAATACAAATACCATCCATTCTTCCGAGTGCATTGAATGGGCAAAATGCCGTCAATTTGAAGTAAGCGCTCACAAAAGAACAAGCATATGCCTGTTTAACTTTGAAGAACATGTTGCTCTTTTGCAATAAAATGCCTATTCGATGGATACTTAATAGATTTCTTTTGAACATCGTATTTAAAATTTAACATAATTGTCAAAAAATTAAAACAATTATGAAAACGAAGCACTTAAATATGCAACTTCACATTCACACACAAAAAGAAATATCATTAACAAACAATGGCCCGTAACCATATAAATTTGCAGCCTTACGACCGGTTGGTACTGGCTTGTCGGCCAAGAAATGGTAGCATAAAGAAATACAACCATCATCCCGTTTTTTATAAACCTCGAGTTTGGTTCAACTACGCACTAAAACTCAATGTTATATGGGTAGTGGCGGAATGAGTGAAAGCGTGCCAGCTGCGTAGTGCAGATTTCAGCTGCTTAAAGAAACTTTGGATATTGATACCAGAGTAGACTGTGTTCACCAGCCTTGGTTGGAAGACAATCTTAGAGGAGGAAACGTTTGAACGAAAACCATCCTCACTAGGAATGGGCGACTTGGTGATCTTTTACAGCCAACGTATAATCGTGAACAACTTGAACTATAATGAATCCATAATGTATCGTCCATTAGGCAAGTCAAATATGGTCGCTTTGTCTGCCGAGTCGTGTAGGGCGGATAAGCGTAATCAAGCTACTGCACACACCTTCATTATCGATTCTGCCTCTTTTGTATTATCTTTTTTCCGCTCAATCTAAAAATAACCTTCTGTTAGATGCTATAGATATGGTGGATGTTGATCGTATCACTGAGCCAAATATTGGAATTAATTACCTCGAAAAAAATGTTCAAGTGTTTTACCATTCATTAAACTTAGGTTATATTTTAACGTCATCAAATTTACTGTGCGAAAATTGACACAAGTTAGAAAACTACAAGCTCTTGCACCTGCGCTGTACAAATTAGAAATCGATGTATGTTACGTATCTTAAACCAGAATACAGGATCCTAAGATCAATTCATAATTGAGTGAGTCATTCTCATCTAGACGTTTTTGACTAAAAATATCTGGTCTCACGAATTTTTCTCATGCCGGCAAATGTGGTGTCGGTATTGTCCTTAGCTTACAAGCTGAAGGCTTCTGTTTTCATTCCGTCTTATTCTTGTGCGGGACAACTGATAGCATTCGTAGGTGGGTAAAATCTTGAATCCTTTACATTTCCAGGTGCACTTATTTTATTTGGCCTTGATTAGCGGGTTCTCACTAGTCCCTTCATTGTGAAGCTGTCCACCAGCTGCTTGTCTGAATATGACTTTGGAACCAGATTTTCATAATATTTTCTGAATTTTCGGGACTTCATTTCTAGTCACATCTTCAGGGTTGATACCATACTCACCGATAAAAACAAGTTATTTTACCGACCTACGAGTGCCATAAATTGTCCGGCACAAGAAAAGGCAAAACGAGAACAAAAAAACACGGGCAGCACTGCGCAATGTAATCAACATTTAAGCTGAAGCTTGCTTGACTGAATGGATCCCTCTAAACAGCCAACTCCGTGCGCAAGTACAAATAAATCTATTAAAATCAACACCAGAAACTTTATTCAACGTTCTTTGTCCTTATGCCTGTCTATGCCCCCAAAAGATCGCATCGCAGATGACGGAAAGGACGTTCTTTAATGTGTAGAGAAAGATGTGCACGTACTGTCTTGGTTATCGTGACATAGATGCTCAAGTTAGGTGCTTGCGTAACGCAGAATTTGATTTATATGAAAAATACATTTTAAGCTCAGTGCGCAAAGATTATTAAGAACAAATTCTAAATTGCTGCGCGGAACATAAATTATAGTTAGGTAGCACAAACTTCATACGAAGTGTAAGGCGTACCGTGACATGACGTTCTCCATCCCATGGACAATAATGACCAGTAATAGATCATGTAATAAATAGTTACAGATAACGTGGTGGCATCCAGGATTTCCGTTTGCTATGGAAAACTTATGCCAAAGTGAACCATGTTGTAGATTTGCACTTAAGGTTTTCCGAAAAATTGAAAAGAATAAAGCTCAAATAGACATAGGCAATTATGAACAACTGTCTTTTCGGAAAAAAAGTGAAAGATATTCTAAATTCAATTTTAACTGGTACCGATTGCGAAAATTTGAATTTAATTTGGATGAAGATAAACACCACTGTGCACAATTCAGATACTACTGTATGTGGCATATATGCAGATTCTCGAAATTATGCGCCAAATCCTGGATAGTTTGGCTTATACTATACTCACAGCGTTAAAAGATGACTATTTGAGCGCAGTCTAAAAGTCGATCTTGAACCGTTTTGGAGCAGAAGGACCGAAATGAAAGAAGAATCGATTACATCAGGTATTATTCGATGTTTTATCGCACATATTCGCGCACTTGGTCAGAGAAAATTAAAATTTGGAAAAACTATAGATGTTAATAACAGCCATTTATCAACCATTACAATAAGTTGACTTGATAGGTGGGTTGAACATTTCAAAGCAAAATTTTCCTGACCACTTGCGTCAAACCCGATTCACGAGAATATGCAGTTATCAACGCTGTAGCACAGTAAAATCGAACAATCCTCAGACTTAGACATACGAAATGCAATCCTATTTACTAAACATCGCAAAGCTGCAGGCCCCGACTTTTTGCTTCCGAGCTTATTTAATGGTGATGCTGACCTAATTTTTTAGACGTTGGTCAAAGTTTAGCGTACTATATATAATTCTAAGACCGTGCCGCTTGCTTGGAGTCAGTTGGCAAACATTCCTTTCTACAAAAATGCAATCGTAATTCGTATGACAACCACCATTTTATAAGCTTGACTCTTATCAAATCTAGGTTATTTGTTTTGATTGTCTTACGCCGTCTAAACGTCTTGCCTGAATCAATTACTAGAAAAGAACGAGCCGGATTCCAGTTAGGACGAGGTTGTATAACCTTTATTTTCACCTTAAGGTAATTTATTAAAAAGCGTCGTGTACATCACCGTCTCAAAATAGCTGTCTTTCTAGACTTCAAGGGTGAATTTGATTCCGTGAACCCTAGCTACCTATTCGATATTCTGCTGAAACGTGGTGTACCCAATAAATTTGTTAATATTGTACGTGCTTTCCAGCCAAAAACCTTTGGTTCCGCTAAGGTCTACAACGAATTAGCACTCAACTTTATTACCAGCATAATTGGTCGTCAGGGCTGATTCTCCAATATTTGTTTCTTTTGTAATATTTGCAATCATGAAATCCATCTTCCATACGTTAAGGATGGAGGGTGGGCTAATCGATTTTGATTATACAGACGATATTGCATTATTATTCGACAATGAAAATTATGGTCAGTCCAACTTGAATAGATTGACAATTGTTGTTCCATTATTCAATATCAAATAAACTCTCTTTAAATTTAAGACAATTTTATCGGATCACGCGCCACACAATCCACCTCTGCCACTGCGAACTGAAGCTCTGGATATAGTTGACAGGTTTACATACCTTAGCAGCTCTATTGATTACTCAAGCAATATGTCAGCGAAGGAGAATGTTAGAATCGCGAAAACCAAAGTAACTTTCTTCAACCTTCGCCATTTAGAAGAAAACGCGAATATTTCACACTTTTTTAAGGTTGTGTCAACAGTACATCAGTTCATAAAATTTTATTACACGCTAGTGATTATTGGCCCCACAAAGTTGACGATTTTATAATTTTACATACATTCGACCACCGTTGCTTTTGTAGCGTAACTCATGAAGTTAGCGACAACGAATAACCAACGCTGATATCCATAGAGGGATTTTTGAATCGGCTAACGTGTGCTTCTATTTCGGATAAATAAAGCTCCATCACTGGCATTGGCACTTTCACGTCTTGTATATGCCTTTAATTCGAATGTCCAGTAGAACATTATTCGCTTATCCGGCGCCAGATTGCCTTGAGAACCCCGTTGGAAAGATTTTGACATGACAGAAATAATTAAAGTCACCATCATTCAAATTGTGTATTTTGGGATTCTATGAAATTCTGCGCAATATGGCATCGAGTCGAATTAAATTGCAGTCTTATAGCATATTACTTTTACAATCATCATCATAACTTCCTGTTTATAATTCTGCAGAGTTAGCTGAGATATTCGGTTGTGTTTATGACATGACACAGTATAAGCTGCAAGGAAACAGTATTATAGATTTTGTCTTACCTTAAATATGACTAGGTCATAATTGCGCTGTGCAAAGCGTTGGATTGCCTTAAATCTAGGTGCAATCTAGGTAAATGTACTCTTAGTAACTAGATCCTGACCCATACAAATCAATCTTATTTAAAAATGATTGCCTGACTTATTATTTTTGTCAATATTATTACTTATTTTTAAAGATTTTTCTTGTATAATTTTTATTTTCTTGTGATTATATACCAATAAATCGTTATTTATTATTTCTTTAAATTAAGTTTGCGAGCTTGACGCAAACACCAATCCCATTGTCTTTAACCAGTCGTTGAACAACATAAACTACCGCCTGCTGCAACGGCACTGGACGCGTTTCGACCTTCCATCATCATCATCATCAGGGGTACGACGGTGAACTTATTAGCGAGGATCAAACTGCATTTCATATATATATATATATATATATATATATATGGAAGGAAATATATATATATATATATATATATATATATGTATATATATATATATATATGGAAAGCAAAATAATATATGCTTCTCTCACTTCTAGTAGTCTTGCATACATTCTACGTGACTGGAAATGTCGGCTGCACTATTTCTATGCGATCACGAACATTAGCTGTTTGTAGGTTTCGCCACACATATATAAATAGACAACACAATTAACCAATAATTGTTTGAGCACGTGGTGGTAACAATTCTGTAAATCTAGTTTGCGAGATTGAAGTAAACACCAAACCCGTTGTATTTAATCAGTCGTCGAACAGCAACGTTTCAATGCGTTGCGACTGACGGCAGTTTTGCTATGTTGACCGACAACTGGAAAAATGCAATGGGATTGGTGTTTATTTCAAGCTCGCAAACTTGATTTAAAGAAATCTTACCACCACCAGCGCAATAAGATTTTGTTTAATTGTTTTGTTTTTATATGTATATGTGGCGAAAGCTGCAAATAGTTAATGTTAATGACTGCATAGAAATTGTGCAGCCGACATATCCAGTCGCGTACAATGTATGTAAGGCTACTAGAGATGAGAGCCGCATATCTAATTTTTCTTTTCATATATAAGCAATGCGGTTTGATTCTCACTAATCAATTTGCCGTCTTAATCTAATGATGATCATGGAAGGTCGCAATGCGTCAGTGCGTTGCGGCTGGCGATAGCTTTGTTAAGTTTGTGGACGACTGGTTAAATACAATGAGATTGGTATTTACTTCAAGCTCGCAAACTTGATTTAAAGAATTGTTACCACCACTCGCGCAATCAATTATTGTTTAATTGTGTTGTCTACATTATTCACTAATGTTGTTTTTATTTACGTGCATGATGAGTATGATGAACAAATGATTGTCTTGGGACAAATCAACATTTCAATCCATTGTGTTAAGCTAAATGTCTAATATGCTTTTGTGGACAATAGAACCGTGCTCTGGAATTTTGCAGCGATTAAATGAAACACCATACGTTACCAAAGTGAAATATATAATAGAATAGAATAGAATATAATATCTATATTTGGATTCAAACCGCACATGCTCCATCAAATAGATAATAGTATTATAAAATATACAGTATATAAAAGATATCAAATTACATAAGTATGTCCAATTAGTCTCATATATATAAGTAAATCTCACTAATTGTGATATACGATATATCAACATCAGAAAATTCAGCAGTAATATCACTTCATACGTTTTATCAATTTTAAAACAGTTATTGTGATAAAGGAAAAAACGGGCTTTTCAATTAATCGCATTTGTACAATAATTAATTATATAAATATTTATAGATTTATCATCGAAATTCACAGACCTGATAATTGGAAAAATTAAGGTATAATTCGAGTGTAACATTATGAAAAATGAGACCCATGACTCGAAATTGATTATTGTTATTGTTGATACATATAATGATATACTGTATAAAATTTCAATTTAATAATACAGAATGAGGAAATAAAAATTTGAAGAAGGTATGTTACTGATCCCAATTATCCTTGTCTTTTATTCAAACACGAGAAAGTATTGCCATAATCAAAATTAAAAAGATCAGTAAAATTGTAAATTTTTACTAGTTCAGTACATAAAAATTTAAAAGACATCATTGATGGAGGCGTTTCTCTAAGCCCTCTAACAATTGATTTTAAATTTTGTAAATTTTCATAAAAGAAAATAACTTCCCCGCAACATTTCCGCCAAATGTCCACATCTATTTCCACCTTCAGGAATCTTTCTTATTGGATTCATATAGGCACCAGTCCACTGGTTCGAGTGGAAATCTTTTATGCAAAAGTACATACTCTAAAACCATATAGTTTGCATTGATACAAATTGTAATCTATTGGCGTATATCGTACAGGAGCCTGGGCTAATATGTTTCACACATAATGGTCATGTCACAAGCACTTTTATTTTAACATTTATAAAAATGAATAAAAACTTTATTTGTGGTTTAACTGAAAAGATTATTAATGGTAACTATTTTAAGATAAGATTGCAATAGAATGGTATGGAAATATTTGTTTCGATTGAAACCATATATGGTCTATGACATTAAGCTAATCGATCAATTATATCGAAAATAACTTTTTTGTTTTAATGGGTAAAATAATACATTTTTGAATTATTCGATAAGGCTTTGGCATATTTGATCGTTGTGAATTACATTCATGCAACTAAGTGCTGTATTGCACATAGAGATCACGGAAACCCGCATAGTCTTACAGTCAATCAATAAATATAGTTGCGTCGTTACAATATTTAAAGAAAACTATGGAATTCTTGGGTGCGCATTAGTGATTATCTGGGTTTTACGTTATATTTTGGTCCTTATTTGACACAATAATTAATTAGATAATATTTGCGTTACTATTTTAATCATGATTATTTTATGTACTCATTAGCTTTTACAGTTTTTCTATTGATATTATCGTATTTATCCTTGGTCTTTATTTAGCATTTTTGAAACTCCACATATACAAAATAAAACTATCTGTCATGCTATTTTTTTCTTCATTAAACTTAAATTAAGTGGCCAGTTAATTAAAATTTGGTTGCGCTTAGTGTTTTGCATACATCTAAAAGTAAATATATCTTATCATGGGAAATATGCTACGGACCAAAACAAGACATTGTATATTTGCTTGCAGCGATGAGTGTAAAGGTGTTTATCTACGTCGTCGATAAATGATATTTGAATTTATTTCTTTTATTTCAAAATTCTTCACAAATTCTTCTATATACGGCTTTTTTATTTAAACGAAATATAATAAACTATATTTCTATGGTAAATCAGATGATAAGATTGAGTGCAAGCGATTCTGTAAAATGGATTGACCTTTTACGCTCGTATCTACGAATAAATGTTTATCATTTGGGACAACTAATTAATCCAATTGACGTGTATCTGGCGTGTTAGTTGGTAACCCATGAACCGGTGCTGTTATAACATCTCAAAATGAAAGTTGAAATTGGCGTTTAGAGTGATGAAAAATTAAGACGCCACATCCTCGATATTTTCATAATGTCAACAAGACGCTTAAAGTGTTCATTCACTAATACGCTCAATGACATACATGTGCAGGTTTCACCTTTTTAACATTGCAAATTATATATAATTCATGAATTTGGAGACTGAATGCATCGTTTACAAATGGGTAAGGACGAACATATTAGACTGCAATACATATCAACTCCGCGAAATACATTTCTTTAAAGTTTCACATCACCCGTGTAATAAATGATTATTATATTCAAACCAGCACTTACCTCGTTAAATTTCTATATACACAGGCCTAACTCGTCATCAATACAGATTCAAAAGATAAAACATTATTATATTCCAAACCTTGTCCCAATACCGCAAACATACAACTCGCTAGTACGAAAAGAAATTTCTTTCTGTAATTTAATATTTTTGGTGCATCCGACGAGAAGGAATTTATTTAAGTGAATATCGCGAGCGTGTGTCATATACCTTAAGAAATCGACGCAATTTGGGCTGTTGGATTGGCACAAAGTGGAACCTCGTGGCTTTAATTTCAGAAGGATTTTACGTATAATTCCGAAAAAGTAAGATTTGAGAAGATTAACCTATAAAAAATGTACCGTTAAAAATTTAATTTAGGATATGTAAAATAGACCATGATCGACCTGGTGTGTTTCACGCTTAGATGATGTCATTATTCTAAAGGATGGAAAACAAAATATATATCGCCAAAAATTGTGCCATTTAAAAAAATGATAGCACAAGCATAAAATATTGCATGCATACAAAGGTAAACGGATAACAAAAATGGGTTTCAGAAGAGACAATATCAGTAAGAAATAAAAATCCAGACCATAAAACTAGCTGCATTCTAGCAAGTAGTCGTCCATATGAATTTGTTTCAACAACTGAGGGTAGGATGCGGCATTAGCAAGTGACTAATAGTTCAAATTAAGTTAAATAGGCGGGAAATTATTGATCTCTTCTCTCTGTGACTCGGGCCATCCATCAGCCAAATGTTTACGACATCAATGGGGATCAACTTAACGAACCGTTTGCGCATCCAAATCGAGTAAATACATTTTTATCATCTGGGAATGCCAACACTACGCTAAAAAAACTCTTTTCTTTAAATTTTCACTACAGGAAAAATATATTTCGCATACTCTTCTGTTTGAAACATGTTCTGTCTAGTTATTACTTATTCTTTAAATCAAGATTGCGAGCTTGAATTAAACACCAATGCCGTTGTATTTAATCAGTCGTCGAACAACATATCAAAACTACCGCCAGCCGCAACGCACTATTATTACTTATTCTTTAAATCAAGTTTGCGAGCTTCAAGTGTGTTGCGGCTGGCGGTAGTTTTGTTATGTTGTTCGACGACTGGTTAAATACAATGGGATTGGTGTTTACCTCAAGCTCGCAAACTTGATTTAAAGAATTATTACCACCACCCGCGCAAACAATTATTGTTAAATAGTTATTACTTAATTTGGAAAATTAATAAGGGAATTACTTTTCAACAAGACCCACGAATTCACAAAAATCTATTTAAATATTTGACAGACTGTGCTAATCTATGTTATTATTTTTTATTACCATATATAAAAAACGATCTTTTTTTAAATAATTTGCTACGATAATCGAAAAGTAGGAATGAAATTTTTTACTAATTGGTAAAAGGAAAAAAATTCGATGATTCTTAAGTGCGATGAAATTCAAGGCGACATAATTGATATGTTTGAGTCTGATTCGTTTTGATTTAACTCTAGTTGAAATATTCGCAGAATTTTTAGGATAATTTGTCATTTTATTCAAATTGATCACAATTGGATTTCACCCCTAAACGAAATGTACTGATTTGGCGCTCTTGAACTTCACTGACGTAACGCATGCATAGTTTAAAAGAATAAAATCATTATTTCAACATTTCTGAAATTATAAAAATTACTCTCAATTCTTGTAATTTGCGCAGTATAGATATAAATAAACTCAGTTGATGCATGTTCAATGAGAAGATAAAATATTTACCAGTTCACGAACTGTAAATCACATGTAATTACTGTTTATTGTTAAATAAATGTTATGTGCAATTGAAAGGAACAAATTTACATCGCTGGGCATGGGTTATATTTTCCTTTTTTTACAAAAATAATCGCCATATGTGTACTGACAAGTCATTCATCACCATGTAGCAACATCTTCAAAAGCAATTCCATTACTTGCTTATTTTCGCCGATCTCCCAATTATCATTTGAAATTAACTTATGTTCACTTAGTCTTTGCTAATGCTTAAAGAAATTCTTTTCACTTCTTACTGGTTTAACAGGTTGTTACCAGAGCCAATCTATCAAATGTACGTGTGTGTTGATTGTTGAAACGCACGAGAGTAATGTTGGTGTGTTATAAGTTAGCACCTATCTGGCAAATTCTATATCGTTATGTAATGATTGTTGTTCATCCTTATATGTATTTCCCTATTGCCTTTGTTCCCTTCATACAAGTTAACTGCCATACGGACAACGCCCATCTACGCCTATTTGTCTATAAGGATAGAATACTCGTAAACACAGGGTAGAGTTCAATTCCCAGTTCATGACCTTAAAATAGTTTTCATTCTTGTGCATATTTGCTAAATTTAACTACAAACGCTTCTGCTACAAAAGATGGCACGTCAGCAAATATCCGTGATCAATAAAAATTTTATGTACATGTATATGCATATTTTAACACAAGTTTACAAACAGCGTTCGTTTTTAATAATACGTTTACACACACTAAGAAATATATATATATATAATATATATATATATATATATATATATATATATATATATAATATATATATAATATTTTGAAATAAAACAAAAATTTACCCAACCCATTCTAGTCATCAGAATAAAATCAACTTTAACACTAAAATCCGCGTAAGTTTTGTATTTTATCAAATGTTGATTTAAAAGTACTTTACAATGCCGATGAGACAAAATATCTATTTTGGGTGTGAGCGCACAACATATGTTAAGAAAAATAAAGTATGATGTACCAAAATAGTTTCCAAACTAGATTAATATTTAATAAAGCACAAACCTAAACTGCAGGTATTTTTTTACAAATTTATATATATATATATATATATATATATATATATATATATGTGTGTGTGTGTGTGTGTGCGTACACGTAAAAATAATTGTGGTTAAAAAAATAGATTTAGTGTGGCCAGTTGGAAATTTAAGTCGAAAACGATGTTACATGTACCCTAAACAAAGTCACAAGTCAATTTAAAGCGAAACTGAAATCTGCATGCGTTGCCCAGTAGATGAAATGCGTAACTTTACAGAAAATGTCGCCTAGTTTAAGCCGGGCCTATATTTATATCGAAATGTACATTGCTTTTGAATATTAATAAGTATATATTTTTCAGAAAATAAATCACAAATATTTTTTCCGTAAAAGCTAATTATTTTTTGACACAACAAAGAAATTTCCTTTAGTACACTGGCTTTGTTCTTATTCGGAATGTAACTAAAACTGGAGTGTAATGTGCGAAATATATGGCACATTGTTATGATTATGGAAAGCACACCAAAATTTGCGCGAAGGCATGTGGTCCTTTGAATTTAGACATTATCTGTGTGTATATGTAACATGGTCTCGTGGGATTTCCAGCTACTGTTGAAAACTGGACAAACGAGAACAAAAAGTTGGTCTAGTAGGAGGACCATATTTAGCAGTACATGCAATTTTTGACAAATTACATATGCCTCTCTAGTACAGATTTATACAATTTATGTCAAATAGCATAGTGTAACCTTCATTTAACTGATAGTCAGATAGTTGAATCTCTGTATAAAAGGGTGTCACAAACTTTTGTTTAACGGATGTAGATCTTGCAAAACCAGACTTAGTATAAATTTAAAATTGCTCACAGGTTTCTAGCCCTGTGTCGTTTATTAGTATCTTATGAAACTGGCATGTACATTGAATTCCGTGAAAAGCACGGGCGAATACGGATGAGTTGACCTATCATGTCAAAACTTTGGTCTACCAGATAGACTGATGTTATTACTTTTGTAGAAACGTAAATTCGAAGCCTAACACGAAATACCATGCAGCACGTCGTTTTGTTATCGGTCTATTGTGTCTATCATTGGCCCATGCGTGACAGAACTAAGATTTACGTGAGTTTAAAACGCGAAATGCTTTCAATTTTAAAGTTGAATGCATAACTGGATATTTAGTATGCAGAATTGTGATTTGAAAGGTAAATACTTTAGCAGTACCATGTGGTATAAATCAGTTTAAGTGAAATTTTTATATAATTTCGGTATATTTTTCTAAAATAAAGGTTGCGAGCTTCGGATAATCACCAAACCAGTTTTAACTAACACGTTACTTAAAACAGACAACCTAGAGAAATTTATACTCAATATATATTTTGAATTTTTATAATAATCATCGGAGCACAACGCAAAATGAACCAACGAAAATCAAATCGCAATCATAAATGAAGTATGGAGCATCAAATAGGCAGCTGTCAACCAGAATATTACTAAATATATTATATTTGACTATAAATTAATGCTGCACGATTTCTATACTGTCAGGGAAGAACATTTTTTCAGCTTTTATTATATGTACAAAAACATCGACTTAAGCAATTATTGATTGTGCGTTCGTGATAACGATTATTTAAACCAATTTTGCTAGCTTGAAATGAACTTTATCTGATATTCCGTACCTAATATATGCATTGCGATTTTGCTCTCGGTAGACAGTTTGCCCTTGCGCTTCGATGATGGTAGTGGAATGACAATGTTAATCATTTAGTGTATTTGGCGATATTTTTGTTGTAATTGGGAAAATACAACTGGATTGGAGTTTACTTCAAACACGAATACTTGATTTAAAATAATTTTATCACCACCCACAGAATATTTGATTGTTTAATGTCGATGTTTTTCGATAAAAGCTTTAAAACTGACAAACAAATTGATATTAAAGAACTGTGTAATATTAAACCTAATAATTGAATGGAATATTAATTCATATATTTCTTAAATAACTACACAATCTGAGCGAATCGATTTTCCATCTATTCTTCCTCTCATCATTTAATTGCCAACAATAACGTAATTATCCTATTTGCTAACCAGTTGAATAATTAATTAAGTATGATATATAGCGTGCCAAAGAAAGCCAGACATAATGTAAAATCTGAAGGCTCAATGCGGGACAAATTATTGCGAAAATGCAAGAAAAAGTAAAAAATTCCATTAAAAAAAATTAAATTGAATAAATGAAAACGGAATTATTTGTCATTTTCAGTATTTCAAACAGTTAAATTTATTCTATATGTATATATAGTTTGTTTAATGGAAAGTAAAGAAATTTATTAATATAGTGTTTGCTTATTGATGATAATCTTTAGCTCATTTCGAGAATAATCAAATACACATTACAATTTTTTAGTTATATCTATTCTGGGTTTCCATTTGTTGACCTATATTTCTTGTTGGACTTTAATTACGTGTGGATTTTTGAGTGCGTGTGGGCATTTGTCGGTATCTGTCTGTATTGTATTAAATAGGGATGGTTGAGATCCGTTATTGATTTACTGATGGATTGTGTTTGGACAAGTCTTGTGCTTAGTTGGCTGTTGCGTGTGGGAATGATTTTAAACCGTAGTTGTCTTCTATATTGTATTGTAAAAGCATTTTAGTTTGTCGTCATGGTAACAGCGCATTGTGCAGATTTCGGTTTTGGTCGCACAATTTGTTGTGAAAAATTTTTAAATGCAGATAATTTGATTTGTGCCTTACGCGCAGCTGCTTCTCTTCAGTTTAAAGCAAACACTATCAAACATTTTATGCCGATGATCTTGTGGGTGTCTAGATTCGCCTAGATGCTGGATATAATTCTTTAATCGTTCTCAGATTCATATTGAACGCGTTCACGCCATCATGTTGTTGGAAACTGTAAATTGTGAAGTTTTTATGCTAAGGCTTCTTATTTAATTTCATAGATTTAGATTTCTTCCCATTGATAATTTTTAAATTCTGTGCTCTCCATTTCAAATATATACTCGATGTGAGGTTGAGTATTCTCGAAATAAACCGGTCATCATCCAGAAAAAAGTTGCATTTGATTATTAAACGTATAAATTCTATCAAAATATATTGTGGATTATATAATTATATATATATATATATATATATATATATATATATATATATATGTATATGTATAAATTTAATAAACAGTAAAAATCACCTTCACTATTCTTAGACTAAATAGCATCATATATAATACGCATGAAAAACATTTCTCTTTTTTAATTTGCATGCAAAAACTTAATAGTCTTAATTCAATTTAGGCAATTATCGAATTTCCACTGTCATTTCAATTTAATGTTATGTTTAACAGTTTATTCATTTAATTTATTTCATGAGTAACTTACAGGCGTGAACGAGTGTGATAGACAAAGTATAACTTAAAAACTATAGTTGCTAAAGTCTTTATTTTAGCAGATATATGTTTTGCTTTTATAAAATGAACGACACTGGTGCTATGGACTTTTATGTAGGCAGATGCAGAAAAAGATTTATTTCGCGATTGTCGAAGAGTTTACCCACTTATTGGTGTAATAATGATTTTTGTTTCACGTACGTCTATAATGAAACTTGGTTATTTGGAACTTTGGGTCTAAATGGATGCCATATGAGCTCCACCAAAAGGAAAAATAGACTAACCAAGTTACATTAGTTAGTATATAACTGAAAATTGTGTGCAGTGTTTTGTGCGGCAGGATGGCTCAGTGGTTAGTGTGGCAATAGCCACCTTTAAGACAAATAATGAACAAAGGGTCTTATCTAGGGCAGACGTTATTTCAACAGAAATTCCTCGCAGAAGCGCCCGTATAAGAATGAAGCAGTCAGCCCAATGATAAAAGCAGACTTCGAGCCGAAGTGAACATAAATTAATTAATATGTGTAAATTTGTTTTATTAAATCGATGCTCGTTGTGCGAGCAAAATTCTATATATAATTGAGTAAAAATAAAGCATGTGTGGTACATTTAATATGGCTTCTGATGGGTTGGAAACGTTGATTCAGGCATTGACTTCTCAAATGAATAATTTAACTGAAGAATTTGGCATAATTAAGTCTCGTCTGGACGATACGCTAATAATAAACACAGACGACATACATGTACGTGGATCATCCAACATAGGTGGACATAACAGTTAGAGCACCAGATTCCGAAGCAGACGTGCCCAGGTTCGAGTTATTTCCGCGGCAAATTCTGGCCAGTATATGATCAGTTCCCAGCTAAGGACGGCACTGGAGCCTACTGGATGATTTGTCTTTTTCTACACTATACGATTCCTAGTTTATACTGACATATGTAAGTAATTAATGGGTCAGGTGTTTATATCAAGACCGCAACCTTGATTATATTAATTATAATGAAACTTGTTTTGTCTTGCGATAGCTGTGCCATGCCAAAAATGCGCTATTCAATTTTAATTGAGTTTGCTCGTGTTATTATGCTTCCCTATTTGGAAGCTTTTGCAATAAATTTACGTTGTCCAGATCGGTGCAAACAAACCCATTCATTCGTGTACTGGCATTACAACGGAGCAGCCAGTCACATGAAAAACTGTGCTTTGTTACGCTTCATCTTGTTTTTAAGAATTCTAGCCTGATATATATATATATATATATATATATATATATATATATATATATATATATATATATATATATATATGCATGTATGTATGTTTAACATTTTCACGTTGACTATTTTTCTAATTAAACAAACTTATTTTTGGCTTATTGCTCCTATAAATCAGTTGATAAGATGGAGTAAAAGCGCGACTGTATCATTTTAAAATTATTTTCAGATTTAATTCGTGCAATAAGATTTTTGTATATTAACTTCGAAAAATATGATAGAAATACGATCTTAGAGCCATTCTAACAAATCAAAACAGGCACAGTTCATGAAAACATTGATAATAAGTTTTCGACAATTATATATTGCTTGAATATTCAACCAAGACATCAGTTAAATACTTCAATTCCATTAGTTTCGCAACCACGCTTCAAACTTTATGTTTCGTGTCTCGCACTGTTTGCCCAATTTATGTGAGTTATAACATTATCGAACATTGATTCTGCACAAGCATGGTTCATAGCACGACAGTTGGTTTTATGTGGGAACGACATTCGCCATGAAGAAAGTCATTAATATAGAAAAATTTGAATAATCAGTAAGCAATTGAATTTTTTATTAATTGCAGCTTTGTAAAAATAAATCACAATAATCCAAATAACAAAAAGAGTTCATGCACATACGTACTCTAGAACAATTAGTGATAGCCAAATGAATGTCCTAACTGAGCAGTCTAAACATGACATAAATTATCCTACGAAACGCATACAGGTTTCACTTAATATCCTATTTTTTTATTAATCATAGTTCAACGGAAATCCTACCAAATATACCAAGTTTTCATCCTTTCTTTGTGAAACACCAGATTTATCCCGGATTGTCGATTGAACTGAACCTGTGATGTCACCTTGGAAATGATAAAATTTTTCACATTTTTTTCTACTGGAAACATTGTTTTCATTTTCAATAATTTCCCCATATATGTTTTAACGTCAATATTTCAGAAGCCGCCTGAAACAAAATATTGTTTATAATCGAAAATTTATATATATTTTTTACTAATGTTTAAAAAAGCGTATAACTATGCATGCAATATATCAATTAAATATTTTAAGATTGTGCAGCATTTTTGGTTCCGAAAGTTTTCCGGTTAAAACGAAGTATGCGGCTAACTACCTTCACTTGATACAAATATTGCCATGCACTTTGTACAAATATCAGCACACGATACTGTAATATTGCGGAAAATATGCTCTTGTGCACATGAAACCAGTATAAGAATACGTTTAGTAATTATTTTTCAGTTACTCAAAGCACAGAATGGCATAATATTATCTACGGTTGGAAACTAGTTTTGCCCAACTGTTTAAAATCTGCTGGCAGCCTTCATAATTTAGGTTAATTTCACAAAATATAATCAAAATCATGGACTAATTGATGTATTGCGTTTAAAAGTACGATAATTAATAACATCGCATCTTCATTTATTTGTGAGGAAATAACTCGTTACATAATGAACTACGTGCTGCGCTCAAAATCGGAAACCGACAACACCAAGAGAATTAAGTGAAATTGCGTAGCTACGAGATTATATTCTCTGCACCCTGACATACCCTTTTTAATTCAACTTGCCATGCTAAACCCTCTACGCCACAACACAGCGATTCTTATCTGAAATAAAGGATGCCTTCTAAACGGCCAGCTTTATTTCGAATTCGGAGCGATATCAATATTAGAAAAATATATAAAAAAAAGAGTTCCACCTGAAGGAAGTTTATTGTTGTAATTTGCCATATACACGTAGAAATAAATTTACTGATGTCTACTGAAGTATATTTTTTAGAAAATTTTCCATGCCGCGTTTTGTGTACGCGGATTTTAGCTATGCACCAACAGTTTCACAAAGATCTGATTGATCACAATTTCCATTTCCTTTTCGTCTTCGATCGGCCTGAGTTTGTATTCATCACAATGGAAATGCGGTGGTTCTATCACATCTCCCACATCTATCACATCGTAGCCAGTAAACAATGATGTGACAGAACCGCATTTCCATTGGGACGAATACAAACTCAGCCCGATAGAAGATAAAAAGGAAATGGAAATTGTGATCAATCGGATCTTTGTGAAACTGTTAGTGCAAAACTAAAACCCGCGTAAGAATCGATCGCGCAATCAAAGAAAGAAATAAAAATTTACCTACCAAACATATGCTTTCTATGTGCGCTTGATTTAGAGAAAAATAAATCTTTCGTGAGGCAGTTTGTTTGTCCATACCAATGAAGTTTTGGGAAACTACGACAGTTATTAAATTAGCTGGTGTTAGATAACTTTCTTTGTGCGAGTCCACGTCAGGAACGAAAACGTATTCATCCCATTGGACCTTCAGATTCTTTTATTGAAAATCTACATAATAGGTTAAAATATGTTGCCAAATCATCAGTAACCGCCTTTTACATCGGAATTACAAAACCGATGACACTTCATTTACGTAAAATAAATCCATTTGATTTCGCATTTTGAAGAAAATAATAGGCAAGAGTTTACATTTAGAAAGGTAAAATGAACAGTACGCCTATGCTATGCCTATAACATAACACCAATTATATTTTTCTGTTTAATACATTACTACTGTAGAGGCCTGTTTGTCACAATTGGAGAGCCCTCATGATGTAAGACTCGAGTAATTTAGAACAACTACATTCCTCAGTACTTTCTCTAATTCTAATTTTCTTAAGTCATTCAGCAAACTGCTGTGCATTCTTACACTTAATGCTGTTATCCATCATACTTAAATAAGAATTATTACAATTTATTTATTACAAAAATGTGTGTATGCTCATCATATCACTGATTGACTTAGAAAACATTCGAAACGTAAAAACCTTGAAAATTGGGTATTCAACAAAATTTTACCTAGACGAAGTTTAGATCATTACGTGCTATCAATAAGAATAATAATTTGTGGTCAATTCAATAATTCATTTTCAAAAACCTTGCAGTGTGTAGCTATACAATACACCAGACAAATATGTACAAGAATAAAGAAACTACCTGCCCCACTGAGCAAAATCGCAAGAGTATTCACTTATAAAGTCAATAAAGTCAATCCATAATAATCGACAATTAATAGATATGGAATTCCAAATTTAATACAATATTTATAAAGGCATAACTTTGCTTATGAAACCATCGGTAACTTCAAAGGTCCAAAAACCAAAATTGATTAATTTTTCTATGGGGAGTTAATTGACCCCCACACTATGTTTTGCATCTCATTAGAAGCTTCAATTATTTAAATCTATTTTTTGCATCCAATAACCTATTGTGCAGTTAACGTATGACTAAAAAACTACTAATTTATATAGTTATAATTATAATAATTTAAGCATTTGAATTATTTATCTGTTTAGTTCTGTACATGCTGTTGTAGTACTACATAGAATGAAACAACTTCCTATAAGAGATTCAAAGGCATTGCTTGGTGAGGTCATTTCACCACACCCTTCAATTCTAAAATTGATTGTAAAGTTACCCATACATTTTATTATAAATGTTTCCTTTTTACTTAGGTTATAACAGTTAGTAATAGCATCATCCGAATCATCAATATTGTCCTCATTATCATCTCCGACAATATCATCTTCATCAAAATCATCGTTGTACTTTATCCTCATCGTTTTTGTGAAGAAATATGTTTAAAGTACAATTCAAGCAAATGCTTGGATAGAAAAATATCACTTACTAGAAATGATAAGGAACAAAAATCACAACATCTGTGCGTCCGTGTAAATAGAACCTTTTAGCCCTTTCTATAATCTATGTTTTGCCTGTGGGAAGCACATACCGTTGCAAGAACGCACTATTCTAACTAATATGGTCATCTGCGTTTTGTTCCATTTTAATCGCTAGGGATCTGCACTTAACACGAATTGCGTAGGTTTTAAGAATAAGCAGTTTTGATTTTCAAAATATGAACATCTTCGTATTAGCAATACAATGTACATAACGTATGCGTGTTTGTTAGTGTACTAGCAGAAAAATGCATAGGATGTAGGACTTCTTGCTTCATTCCAATCAACATGGGTTAGTTGAAAACTTTCCGTGCTAACACCTAATATATTTGAAAATGTGCATCTATTAGATATACGTACATGTATTAAATTGCCAAATCTGTGGCGCATTATTTAAGATAATTTTTGGGCTAATAAATTTTTCAGCAAAAAGTATTTATTGTTTGATCTTAAGAAGAGTTAAGAAAAAGCCAAAATTGGCTAAACTTTTTGATAATTCTTTATTCAGGAACAGATTTCCGTCAACGGTCGTCTCATTGTATGAAATGTAAAAATCGATAATCTTTAGACTAAGGAGCTTTCAATTTGTTCCTCTTTTTCGGATTTAATAAATAGGTGAACTGTATTTTCCCTGCCGCCGATCATTTTAATTTTTGAAAACTGTCGCCCCAAATAATTATTGTTATATCAAATTTGTGAAGATGTCTTTTCAATTTTTCATTCCGCATATTGCTAATTTTTCATTAATTATATATATATATAGATATATATATATATATATATATATATATATATAAGACAAATCAGATAATGCTAAAGAGTGATCTGGACTCAGTTTTCTTGCAGGATATGATGAAAAGCAAACTAAAGCTAAATATATTAATTATTATACAAAAAGCTCTCAATGGTTCACATATGTTTAATATTATCACCTTCTAAATGAAATTCCAGATAAACTAGCCTCAGTCATGTGTACTACTATGTTTTTCGACAATTAGGTAATTGAAACTTGCTATCTTGATATAAACGCCTATCTCATTATTTACATAGAGTTGTCAGTAGAAACTAAGCATTGTATAATGTAGAAAAGGAAATTCATCCAGTAGACCAGTTTCGTCCTTATTGGGAAATCATGTACTTTCCAAAATTCGGTGCAGTTAGGGCTCGAACCTTGGCACGTATGCATCCGAATTTACTGCTTTATCCACTGAGGTACTCTGCCTCCAAATAAGGACGAAATCGTTCCAGGAGATGTATGTTGCATTGCGGCTTGGAGGTTAGAGCTACTGATTCCATAGTCGACGTGCCCATGTTCGAGCCCTGTCCGCGGCAAATTCTAGACAGTACTTGTTGAAATCCCAATAATGACGAAACAGTTTGACTGGATCAATTGATTTTCTACATTATGCAAGGATTATCTTATATTGACAACCGTATGTACATAATTGGTCAGGTGTATAAATTTAGTTTGCAAACTTTATTTAAATAATTGTTATCACTGCTCTCGTGCCCAATGTTCATTTAATGTTGTTAGACTTGCTAGATACTAATACATTGATGTTTAGCCCGAGATTGCAAACTTGACTTGAGAATTGCTTTTACCACGCACACAATAATTTATTGTTTAAATGCACGTTATGTTAAGATGATATGTAGATAAATGTTATTATTGATCGTCTAGGTTTAGAGGCAATGCCGATGTTTATTACACAACATTTTTATAGGCTATTTACTTATCATCCTCAAGGTTAATAAAAAATTTATATGAAAAACGTTTCAACAATTCTTATGGAATCTGTGTTTTGGAATGATGAGAGCTTTTATCGGTGTATGCATAAAAAGTTGAACTGAACACTGCTCGTTTTTTGACAATATGTGCATTAGCAATATTCTAATATTAAAAAGCTATTTAAATTGTTCTTAATGAAAAAAATAATTAGTAGTCATATTATCACTCTACCTCTCTGTCTTAAACACACCCTCTATTTAGTATATAAAATTTATTTCATGTTCTCCAAAAAAATTAACAATCTATATTAATTAAACTATAATATAGACTACAAAAAACGATAAGAATAAGATTGGTATTGCAGATGCGTTCAATTATTTCCAAAAGAATTTTATTGCAGAATTAAGTAAGAATAAAATTTGTGAATTAATTAGCTCTAATTTGTCAAATTTGTTTAAATAAAAGCTGTGTCAATACCAGTCAGAAAATGAAACTTAAGGGCGTCAGAGTAAAATACTTTTGATGGGATGAGAAAATAATATTTAGACATTGAATACAAAAGAATCCAGCTTAAATTTTATTGATTTTGAAGATATTCAAGTAGCTGTTGATAATAATAACCACAATCTCAATAAAAGGGCAATATTATTTAAATTTGGGTGATTTAATCATTACATATCCGTTACTGATTGATTAAAATGATGCCAATGGAACTATCATTTGCCGCAATTTGTTACTTATAAAAGTAGCTAATCGGTCAATAATGTGTCTACTTGTGTTAAGAGTGTGCTTGATGTCGATATCCAGAAATTTTAGCTTATTTGTAACAAAAACACTCACAGGATTAAAACGAAAATCTTTTTTCGGTAACATATTTTCTGCCTAATCGATTACCACTCGAAGAAATCAAAAATTGCAAGTAGGATTTTATCATTCGCCATGTGTTTCCCAAATGAAATTTAATATCATTTAGACTTCGATAAAACTGGAAAGCGATATACTATTGTTAAACGTAGTATTTTAACGTAAATTTTCATTTAAAAATGCGAGATTTTATTCAATGCATAAACACGATCTTCTCTCATTATCTCTGTATGCATAAAAAAATCATTATTAATCCGATTTAAATTCAGAAAGTATAAAAATTTTCACTAAGAATTCAATACTTTCTTGACGGAAATTATATGTAAGCTAAACAGAATTTATACTAAATGAATTTTAAATTTGGAAAAATGTAACCAGTGGAAACTGTCCCATTATACATTCGAATAATTAGAATTATTTAATAAAATATTCTGAAATTATCAGAAATAAAAGGAAGTGGTTTTTTTTATTTTTCAGTTTTATGGAGAATTTTTAGGATTTGTTAAATGCACGTTTAACTTACCAAAATAAATTCCAAACAAAATGAAAATTAACTGATAAAGCGTGTCTATTTTTTACGTAGTTAAATTTTATACTTATTAAGAAACGTGCATGTTAGTTTATCCTGCAATCTTCAACGTAATTGTCGAACAATATAAAAACAATGAATCAAAATAATTTCGCTCATTAAAGCAAACGCATCCAGTGGGAGCAAAATCGTGTATATAAATCGAGGTTAATAGTGGGAAATATCATTAGTATTTAATAATTTGTAGTTTATAGTCAAACAGGAGAAATGCATTTATCGTTAAAAGAGTAAAACTTAATATCTTCATCTTGTCAAAACCTCGCTATATGTTCTCAAACATGTCTTTTCTAAAAACAAAAGCATGAGAGAAGGGGACGTTGTCCAGAACTGTGCAAGCCGAATCAATTTGTCCGTGCACTGGCAATACCATGGAATTTTCAAGGTTGCATGTAAAACTATACTTGGATATATTTCCTCTTTTTTCAACATTTTGGACTAGCGTGTATATATTTTGTGTACCGTTCTTCTTAAAGACTGTTTTTCTATCTAAAAATATGTTACTCTTTGGTTCATGACTTCAGTAAATCAGTTGACGAGATGGAGAAAATTGGCTAAAGTGCAGTTTTAAATGCATTTAATAAATTTATTCCGGTTAATAAATGTTTTGTGTATCTGACGAAAAAATACCCTACAAGTATTGTCATTAAATGTGATAGAATTAATATAGTTAAACTTTCTCATTCAAAATGAATAGTACAATACTTGGTCTTAATATACGTTTACCCTGTAGAAGATTTTGTAAAAAGACAAAGAAGTCAAAGGAAGAGTGTTTGAATTACATTGATTTGGTTATATATAATTACTATATATTGCCAGTTAATTCAGGAAGCAGTACGCATTTGGATTCTGTGGTAGGGCGGATATCGCATTATTTATAAACATCTTTGCAAAATAAACGAAAATTGATTAATTAATTTCTCGAACAATTTTAAATTTATACAGAACTTGGTATTATATTTCCAATCTTGAAGAATCGTAACAAATAATGGTATAAATCAAATTTAAAGACATTTTGAATGCACCTATTTTATAATTGTTACGGGAAAAGACAGTGATTCAATATTTGTCAACTAAATAATTTACTCTATGGTGTACTACATTTTACTCCGAGGGGAAAATGCTCATCAATAATTGAAATAAGATTCTATATCATTTTTTATAATCTACTGCAAAAATCAACAACGTGTTATATAATTTAACTAACAGAAGTAAATATTTTAAACAATCAAGTAGTTTAAAGTACTCTCAGCATGAATTGACAGTGAATTCTGATCCATTTTCCTCCGAACACTGTTTATTGTTCCCTTTAAGAAATAGTCAGCCCATTACATCAAAGTCTAGATATTTTATGGCAAAGTGCCTTTTATTATTAAAAATTAGGCATGCCTAGTGTAATCTTTGTGAAAAAAGTCACACTCCATGGTGCTCAAATGAATCCTAAAATTATAAAACTTTATTCTTATAAACTCTTCGAAAGCCATGCAATACGCGAGCCATTTGGCATAGGTGATCAGATGAACGGATCTGATATAATTGCTTGAGATTTTAAGCAATGTCTGCTGCATACTGGCTCCAAATATTTTCACAATAAGAAAATTCTGGGTTATTAGATGGATTAAATTTACAATCATAAACTAGGCGAATTCATGTTGGTAATTAATACGACCGCATTCGTTGAAGATCATTATTAATCCTGAAGTTTGAACATAATCAGTTAAGATTCGTGAGGCAAAACTCTATGTTAATTGCTTAGGCCAAGTGCAGACAAAGTTTAAGGAGGAATTTTAATTGATCTAGCTGATAACCAATGATGTCAAAAAATATTTCGCGTTTTATTTTCTATTTTTATGGTTACTTTATTGAAAATTTGTTTACATTTTGTGAACAATTAAATTCGAACGAGCTACAATTCGTAAGAGGCTTATAACATCTAATCGCATCTCCAAAATAAAAGATCACAAAAATGGCCATATAAGTAATGTGAAGTCATCCAGGCCTCTCTACAGGACCAACTTAGAAGTTATATTCGTTTTTCGCTCATCTCATTGTGTTCATTGGTAATGTAAATTTTGGTACGGAATTAGAACGAGGCCGAGACCTTGAATAGTGTTACCTAGGCATGACTGTGCTAAGGTGCCTCAAAACATCGCTCATGATTAATGCCGCCTGGTGTGAAGTTGACTGAGATTTTAGTTAAATTTAAAAATCAAATTTGCACACAAAACTGTTTATACGGTAAAGAATTTAATGTTCAATTTCTATGCCTTGATAATTTGGTCGACTTGAGGACCTTGATTGAGTGGTCATAGAGTTAAAGTGATTTGTATAATTGTTCAAAGGAAATTGTGACAATGCCTGGACGGAAAAAATATCGACGGATATATGTATGTTACATTTTAGCCATTAAACTCAGTTTAATGTATTTTTTAACATCACGTAGCAATGGGCCATACAGAAAAATCTAAACAATTTGCTCAAAATTGGTAATACTAACCGATATTATGTATTCAGGTTAAAGCTATAGCAAACAGACTTTTCGTACTCTCCTTTTACTAATGGAAAAATTATGGCAGCGAAAGCGAGATCAGCAAACCAGCCACAACAGCCGATGTCGATCTCTGATAGCGTGCAGAAGACCCCAGAAAATACTGGATCGAAGATAAAGTTTAGCAAGTTAGGATACATTAATTCATTTTTAAAATCAAGTTTAACTGTCAGCAAAAATTTGGTGCATTTCGAAAATCGAAAGAAAGTGATGATGCGGAATATTTAAGGAAAAGATATTATTTGCTTCTAGCACTTCATATTGCACAAAAATATCTCGGCCGATATGAGGGCTTATAGATGCCAAAAAATGTGAACTTATTAAACGCGGACTACTTGTACGAAAACCAAGGATTTTATTTTATAATTTGACAACTTGACTTCTCTAACCGACGCCTCTCTAATTAGTCTACGAATAATATGATGATTAAAACGATCAGTGATTGCGTGAGCGTTCTGAACAATTATTTAACTCACAGTTGGGAGCTTGATGTAAACATCAATCCCATTTTATGTACATATGTCAGTATAAAATAGGCGTCGTATAATGTTGAAAAGGTAATTTATTCAGTAAATCTGTTTTGGCTTTATTTGAAATTCTTCAAGTAGAGTCTTGAAATTGCCTTGGACAGAGCTCGAACCTGAACACGTCTGCTTCGAAGCCTCTGAGCCACAATTTACAGTTATATACTATATAATGGGTTTGCTTAATTTTGTCTAGATGTGGAGACTGCATGTCCACTAACCACCCAAAATCTTTCACCATAGAATAAAAACCACGCTATCTGGGAAAGTGGTTTTGAAATGAATATTTATGGATAATTGTCGTCATGCACGAAAAATCTAGCATTAATATCTTATCGCAGGTCAGTTTATATATTTTCGCGAAATTAGACCTACCAGTGCTTTACTGTGCAAATACAACATTTGTGTGTTCCTCCGTTAACCCTACGCTGACATTGTAGATCCAAAACCAACAAGAGGTAATTACTGTGTGAATATTTACACCACATGGCACTAAGTAGCAATATTAAATGGCACAAGAAACATATTGTGAATTATTTAACAATAATTGATTGCGATGGTGATGGCAACAATTCTTTAAATCGAGTTAGCGAGCTTTAAGTAAACACCAATCCCATTGTATTTAACCAGTCGTCGGACAAAATTGAAAATCTACTGCCAGTCGCACGCAATGACGAGTGTCATTTAGTTTGCCGTCGTACCTTGATGATGATCATGGAAAGTCGAAACGCGTCAGTGCGTGCGACTGGCGGTAGTTTTGCTATGTCGTCAAACGAATGGTTAAATACAATGGGATTGGTGTTTACTTCAAACTCGCAAACTTGATTTTAAAAATATTTTCAATTAGTTTTACACTGTATTGTAATTAAACCAAGGCGCATGTGTATCAGGCTACAAATTGAAAAAAATATATTTCATCCCGGCGTTACAAGCAAAAATAGTGATAACAACAATTGAGTCGGTCTGTCGTAATTACTTATAAGCGAATCTAATTCAGTGAACAATTACCTTTTACACAAGCCAATCATTTGAATATGGCTAATTCGTACGTTTAGAGTATTAGTACTGTGGTAGACAAAAAAATAATAAGATTAAAAATTATATGTCCTAATCGAAAATTAAAATTAAAACCGGTTTTATAATACTTGCTTTCGTCCGCATTTTCCTTGTGCAGGACAATTAATAATATCCTGTTAAAATTTTAATCTAGCTATACTTATCAATTTGTTACGTAAATTAACAAATAGGTAGTAGATAAAAACACTGTTAGACACAAAAAAGGTAAAAATGACCATTTCATTTTCGTCTTAACTCAAATCAGCAACAGATTTCGAAGCATACGTACCTAGGTACAAGCCCTGTCAAATGCACATTCTGTACAGTACGTGATGAATTTCCAATAAGGCCTAAAACCGATTTACTGGAAGAATTTCTTTTCTAAATTATACAAAGCTTTGTTTATATTGGCAAATATATTTTAATAATGGGACAAAAGTCTTTTGCTGATTAAAGTTAGTTAGAGATGTTGCATATAACAGCTTTCATGGGCAATAAATCTTTTGGCAATTTAGCTATGAAAGAACA